>VSMD01088973.1:0-33396 GCA_008750895.1 Mirza zaza
TAGAAAGATAATTCATGCTTTCTTCTAGCAAGCTGGTTTGAAATTTGTTTTTTTTTTTTTCATTGATAGTTTAGAAAACTTTCTTTTTTTTATTTTTATTTTTTGAAAACTTTCTTTCAGCACCACAACTTATTGGAAATGTCATGTAAAGTTTTAGGATTCTTGTCAAATTTTGGAAACTTTTACCTGGTTTCTATCATTTATCAGATTTCAGAGCATTTCAAATTTCTGGTCAGTATTGATTGTAACTCCTCTTTGAATTGAAGGCACTCATTGAACAGTTTGTCATCAGGGTCCTAATGTAGTGGCTTGATAATGAGCTTTATGTTGAGCCCTGAACCTTCACATCATCATGTTCCAAGTAGTTAGCACCAGGATAACTCCTTATGACTCCTTATAGCACCAGGATAACTCCATATAAGTTAACTCCACATAAGGAGTTATCCTGAAAATGATTCCTATACCTCCATGGTTGGCACTAAATCAACTATACGCAAAAGTGACCATATACCTTCTAAATACATCTCACTAAATTCAAATGAAATGTATCCTCAATTTAACTTCCCTTTACTTGATCTGCAAAATGCCCACACCACTCTAAAAACACTCACTTTGTGTTGTGAGGGTGGAGAAGTCAGAATGGAAAAGAACAGTGGTATTAAGTTGATTGCAGTTAAAATATCTTAATTGTGCAAATTTGACAAAAACACATGACCTTGTGAACATATTGCCAAGATCTCTCCCTCATTGAATAGAGGCTTCTGGTAAATCTCTTTCCAAGTTTTAGCTAGCATACATGCCTTTTCATTTCCTTCCTCCTTGGAACGCACGTATAATCATGGAGGTGGCACAGCCATCTTGTGACCACAAAATGACAGCATGAGGACAAAAATCACATGCAAACATGAAGGCACAGACAGATAGAAAGCTCCTGGCTCATGTCATTGCCTTTCTTCGGGCTTCTTGGTACATGAAAAAAAAATTGTCATGTGTCCTGTTATTTGCTAATAGATGCAATTACAAATTGAAACACTTCCCATGAGAGTGGTTTTGAATTAAGGATCAGGGAACAGAATTTCTTTTACCACCTTATGGAACTTTAAGCATTTAAAAAATTGGTTGGTTTATGCAATGAATAATGCATGTTGTTTTCAAAATTCTTTCCCATACTTTTCATTAACATTTTAAAATCAGGAAATATTTGAAGTCTTAAAATGATACTATCAATATTTGAGTTGATTTTTCAATGTTATTTAAATTCCCTCTCTATAGTCTAGTTGCATGAAATTTTGACTTGGATATGATATTGATCTAAGATGATTTTCATGGTTGACTTACATTTCATATATCTTTATTTTGTCCTTTTGTAAAATGGAAATAATTATTGGTTATTATTTATTAAGCATAAATGATGTAAATAAGTTTGTTGTGATGTTCCATATGTCCTAAAGTATCAAACATTACTCCTGTGATATTTTGCTTGGGTCTTAATGCTCATACTAGGATCCTATAAAATAAGATCTTAAATGTATATAGGATCATTGCTTCAGCTAATAGATTTTGGGATATTTTCAGGGTAATACTTTAGAATTGATCATATTTTTGCTGAAAGCCTACCAGATATTCTTTACCTAGACCAGACATAAGGGATGAATCAGTTTCACCTGACCTTTGAATCATGCTTATGTATTCCTTATTATTTAGCGATATCTGGTTTTATATTTCATGTTGTGCATATGGGTTCCTGCCTCTCACCCCTCCCATGACTTGGCAGTTCAGTCTAGAATTCACAATATGTCATAAAATCTCCCTTCCCTCAACATAAGGTTTCCTTTTGTTGTAGAATTTTTCTACAGAGTGTACCACTCTGTTCTTTTATTAGCAAATCATTAAATCTTTACTTATAGTAAGTTTCTTATTCATTTACTCATTCAACAAATATTTAATGAATGTCTCTGTATAACAGAGTTCTAGGCACTGGAGATATAGTACAAATAAGGGTGACAAGGTTCTTGCTCTCAGGAAGCTGACATTTTAGCAGAAGCAGACAGACAATAAACAATGTTGTTTTAAAACTAGCAATGGATCTAGGGAATGGTTTCCTAAAATTCATGATTAAAGGAACTGAAGAGCCAGCAGTCCAAAAAATATCTCGTACTTAACTAGAATGGTCTTGTGCCCTCTTCTTCTTAAAATTCTCTTAGATGTCAATTCATGGCACTGACACTGTTCCCTTAAAGACTGTAAATGCTCGTTAATAGCTTAGAGGCAGGAGTAAGTTTAGGAAGGACTTGTGAAAATATTGTAGATTTTTCATGGTATTGAATCATAGAATGTTAAAACAGGGAATAGTCTAGAAATATTATCTTGGACCCACCTGGATTATCAGGTCAAATAATTAAGACCTTGGACCCTGAAGGAAGGGCACATTGGGTGTACATATTCCAGGCCAGGATGTCTATTTTCTAGGATGATGCCAAATTGAGGAGGTTCCAGGGGGCAGATGCCAAATATGAAGGAGACTCCTAGAGATGGATAGATTGATGAAAGAAAGTACTGAAGGTGAATGTTGCTATTTCTATTGGAATTAACCTTACCTGGACCAACCAAAAAAAGAAAAAGAAATACCTGGATTTGATGACGTCATTCTCTTATCATTCATCTTTCATCAGTTATGTAAGAGAATAATATGGAAGTTACCACAAAAAGTGATTACAAAGTAATTGATTACTTAAGCCCACATAACCTACATAGTATGATGAGGTGTTCCTGCCCACATTCCATTGCAGTTTCAATTTATCGTGACTTTTAGTAGTGGGCTTCTCCTAGCCAGTGGGAAATGGATGATAAATAAAGTTCACCTCTTAATGGAGTCACTGTGGGCATCATGGGTAGGATAACTCTTCATTGTACAGGACTGCTCTGCACATTGTAGGATATTTATTATCTCTGACTCCTAAACACTAAATGACAGAGGCATCTCAGCTCCCATCATTAGGACAATCAAAAATTTCCCCAAATATTCCTACAAGAAAGGGGGGCTGTATCATCCCTCTGGTTGAAAACCACTGGTAATGGGGAAAAATACTTAACTACATCTCTTCCATGTGACATAATATGTGCTAGGCTAGATATTTGTGTTCAGTGCTATGGGAACACAGGGGAAAAAGGGTCTCACTGAATCTGGTGTTTCCCACAGGCATTTAAATGGGGATTATTCCTATCAAATAATCCAACAATGCCATTCCTACTCAAAGTATTTTAGAACTTCTCTTCTAGGTTTACTTTTAGAACCTGAGTCATATTCTTTTGAATTTGTTCAACGGAGAAAACTTTTTTTCTTTGGAAACATCTCAAAGTCACTTGTAGCCAAGCCTTGTGAATAAGATGAGTGAACAAGCTGGACAATATTATTTTTAGTTAAAAACAGTTTCACAGAACACAAAATTATGAGCTGACACTTAGTAGTTATTGAATTATGAAAAGCACTTAGTCTAGGTTTTAATAAGATTTACCACTTGGTTCATTATTTTTCATATTCTTCTTATTACCATCACAAGGTTGTTAGCACTCTGTTAGGTACAGCAGACACAGAAATGAAAAACAATCCTTGCCTTTAAGGAGTTAACTATCTAGTAAGGGAGATAGGCGAGTAAACCAATAATTGCAATAAATATGTATAAGTGAATGTTAAAGAAGTGTATTTGTGCTGCTATGGGAGTACAAAGGAAGGGCATTAGGTCAATCTAAAGCAAAGAATGTGGAAAGTTTGCAGGAGGAAGTTAATGCTTTATTCTGAGTTTTGAATATATAGTGCTAATTGGCTTGGAGGAGGAATGTAAAGATATTCTAGGCAGAATCAGCAACATATCCAAAGATATAAAGGATTGACGTGTGGTGCACTCTGTGAGCTTTAAGTTCTATAGTGTTTGAAGCAGATGGCATCTGTTAGGGCAGGAGATGACACTGGTGAGGTAGGTAGCATCATTTGTCATACCCCTTTTATGTGCCATGCCAAAGAATTTGGACTTTGTATTGAAGATGAAGGATAGCCGTGAAAGATTTAAAGTGTGGAAATCTGATGATACTTGCATTTTCAATCATTCTAGCAACAGAGTGGAAAATGAACTGGGGAGGATGAAACCAGAGACAGCTGTCAAGATGCTAGGAGAGTTGGGAGACATGATGAGATCCTAAATAAAGAGGTAGGAATGAGGATGAAATGGAGAGGAAAGATTCAAAACATTAAAAAAAATTATAAAGTAACAATTATAAAGTAATTAAAACATAGTTATTGATCAGGAAAGGAGATCCATTCTAATGAATGGACCAGGATAGAGTTCAGACACCAGCACATGTATGGGAATTATATACACAGTAAAGAAAGCATTTTAATTTAGTAGGATATAGACTATTTAATAAAAAGATATTGGTTAGAAGGCTATATTAATTTTCTAATTAGCAAATTACCAAAAACCTGGTGGTTTAAACAGTATAAATTTATTATCTTACCATTCTGTGGATCAGAAATTTGACATGGGTCTCATTGAGCTAAACTCAAGGTAACAGCAGGGCTTCATTCCTTTTTGGATTCTCTAGGTGATAATCTATTTCCTTGCCTTTTCCAGCTTCTAGAAGCCACCCTCATTCTTTGAATCTTAGTCACCTCTTCCCTTTCCAAAGCTGCAACATCATATTTCTCTAACCAGTCTTCCATAGTTACATCTCCCTCTGACCACAGCTAGGAAGTTTTCTCCACTTTTAAGGACTCATGTAATTAGATTGGGCCCCACAATAATCTCCTCATCTCAATTTCTATAACCTTAACCACAACTGGAAAATCCCTTATGCCGTGTAAGGTAACAACATATTCACAGGTCTGGGGTTTAGGGAATGAACATCTCTGTGGAGCCATTATTCTGACTACTACAGGTAGAAGGAAAATGTCAATTTAGATCCCCACCTCACATAATAAACAAAGAATAAGTTAGTGATGGATTAAAGATCTAAACATAAAAACTAATGAAACTTCCAAAGTATGAGAAAAAAATGTAGGAAGATATCTTTAAATAAGGAAGACCTTCCTGAATAGGATAAGAAACTCAGTGATCATAAATAAACTATTGACAGAGTTGATCCAATATTTAAATTATTTAAAACATCTGTAAAATGAAAGAGAACACAAAAAGTTAAAAAGTTAACAGTCAAGCATCAGACTAGGAGAAAATATTTGCAACCTATATAATAAAGATAATATGCATAGTATATAAAGAGTATCTATAAATCAATAAGGAAAAAAACCAACCAAAAAGAAAAATGGGCAAAGGATAGAGCAGATGATCTAGAGAAGAAATAAAAATAACTAATAAACATAGAAAGGGGAAAAGAGAAATAGTTATCAGGGAATATTATTTAGGAATTTCTACATATGTGGTAAGTCTTTGAATAAAAGCAAGAGAATGATAAAATATGCTCAGGACAATGGTTCCTTATATAAATCCTGAAATATATAAGGATAATGTGGTGTAGTGAGGAACATACTGGGAGCTTTAACATTATTGATAAATATTCTATTTCTCAAACTGAATGGTAAATTCATAGATGTTCATTTTATTTTTAAATATCATTGACTTACATATATATTACACTTATTCTTTTTTGTGTATCCAATGTGCCATGATTTTTAATATGGAGGAACAAGTTTTAAAACTTTTTGTTTTGAAACAACTTATTTGAAACAATTCTAAGTTTAGAGAAAAGTTGCAAGAATTGTACAAAGAACTTTCTTATACTCTTTGTTCAGAGATGCTATCAAGTTTTGTCAGTTTTTCCAATAATATTCTTTGTAGCAGAAGGATCCATTCCAGGTTTGTGTGTTGTACCCAGGTTGTTATGTCTCTCTAGTCTCTTTCACCTTGAAACAGTTCTTCAGTCTTTTTTTTTACTCCCATGACCTTGACATTTTTTTAGACTACAGGCCAGTAATTTTGCAGAACGTCTCTCAAATTAGGCTTATCTGTAATTTCCCTTTGATTAGACCCAGATTGTTCTGAAACATCATAGAAGTGAAGCTGAGTTCTTACTAAGTCCCAATGAGTAGCTCATGATGTCAATATGTCCCATTTCTGGAGGTATTAATTTGATCAGTTGATTAAGATGGTATCTGCCAGGTTTCTTGACTGAAAAATTATTCTTCTACCCTTCTGTGAGTAATAAGTATTTGGGGAGAAGTACTTTGAGATTGTGTAAAATTCTGTTCCTCATTCCACTTTCACCCACTGGATTAGCATCCATTAATGCTTCTGGATTTTTATTAAGCTTATTGCCAAAAAGTGATTTTCTAATTCCATCATTCCTTCTACATGTGTTAACACAGAGAGTGTGACTTCCAGATAGCCCTACTCCCAGAGATATTCATCACTAACATTCACTTTTGACAGTCTGGTAGAGATTTTTCTCTACATGGTCAGGTATAAGAATAAGAAGCCAATGGTTGGATAGATCCAGAGTAGGTTCTGTGACTTTTCAAAGGAGTAATGAAGTTTATTGGGGAAGAATGGGGTTGATGGGATGGATCATTGGGTCTAGCTTGATAAAGAAAGAGGCAGCTGACAGAGTAGGAGCAGCTGGAGAGAGTTGAGGCCCCAGAACCTCGATGGTGCTAACATACTGGAAGGGCACCTCCAGAGAAGTACAAAGACATCATAGCATTTGGAGTCAAGTGCTGGCTGGGAATTTTACTTTGGATTTCCCAGCAGCTTCAGTCTTTATATTGACACCTCACTAATTAATCACATGGAGTGATTTATACCAACTGAAGTCAAGAAACAAATCATCACTGCCTTTACTTGTGAGTCTGACAATTTTGGAGTCTTGGAGTTTTACTACCTCTGACTTTGAAGTTTTATTTCAAGGTCATAAATGAAACACCATATTTTGTTTCAGCTACTGTTTCCCTCAGCGAGACATGAGTTCTTTCAGCTTCTTTGAAAGAGGAGAACAAATGGCAATCCTTTGTTGTTTTTGCTCATAATCCAAACAGAAACTTCCTTGTGCTTAAATCTTCTCACCAAATGAATCTGTTCTAAATTTGACTCATCAAACATCATTACCAGAGTTAATCATATCTGAAAGCCCTAAACTCTGAACTTTTTGACATTTTTCATTAGGCCTATAGTTTCACTTCTCATGAGAGTCACCTTCTCCAACTTTAAACTCTGTGTTAAAGTAAAAAATGCTTCCTACTACTATTGTTTTTATGCCCACATGGTCCTACCATGTTAAGTGACCCATTTGCAGAATTTACAGGACTGAAAATTTAGTCTCAAATCATTGTCTAAATAACACTCATTTTTTCAGGACTAGTCAAGTGCAGTAGTGAGAACAGGGGAAAGAGTAGAACAAGGAGTTCGATCTATAACTGACTGAGAACAACCAAGTGAGATAACTCACTACCTTCAGACCAGCCACAGTTACTCGTTTTTAAGCCAATGCAGAAAGCCTCCTGTGCTACTGAAGCTTTGTAGCTTCAGTACAAAGCTTCAGACAGAGCAGGTGCAAGCTACTTCAGAACCCTGGAAAGAGTCATTCAAAATTACAGCACTGAAAATGCACTGAATTATCCAATGCAATAAAAAGTACATATAAAATTTAATAGTCATCAGTGTAAAAGGCCATAATACTTGAAGTAGTTAAAACATGTTGCAGTCTTCTTAGTTCAGACAGTTCCTCCTCTGTTTCCAGGAATCATAGGAGGAAATAATTGGTCTCCTTACTCTGCAGCACTCCCATGTTGCTAATCTGTGATTTCAATGATCTGTACTCAAGGAGAAAGATTTCAATATAGATAAGACCACTGATAGTATGCTCAGGCTTTTCTTCCCATCAGCTCTTCATCTAAATTTCCATGACAAACACTACTTACTGAGACACTAGGACCTGGAAGGCAAATGTGTTCTCCTGCTCCTGAATGGATCCTTTAAATATTCCTTATTTATGAATGATGAAATTGCTAGATGGAGCAAATACTGTCTGCTTGATTGTCAAACCAAAAACTACTTCCTCTTCTTCTTCTCCTCCTTCTCTTCCTCCTTCCTTTTTCATAAAAGGAATAGAAGGAGCTAGCTTCTTAAATGTCAGACTCACAGCAGTAAAGAACCTACCCATGTTTTAAAGCCTCTGAAAGATGTCTAGAGGACAAATAGAGGGCAGTAGGACAACCCACACCTTCTGGTACCCTCTTTTCTCTTAGCCAGCATGCCAACTCATGTCTATCTGATTCTCTTAACTGCTAGATTATGAAAGATTAGGTCTTTGAAATGAGAATGAGAAAGAAAAAAATATCATGTATATTCATTTAGTTTGGAAATAAAAGGGTG
Organism: Mirza zaza; assembly: GCA_008750895.1. Classification (NCBI taxonomy): domain Eukaryota; kingdom Metazoa; phylum Chordata; class Mammalia; order Primates; family Cheirogaleidae; genus Mirza; species Mirza zaza. The sequence goes on from VSMD01088973.1 coordinate 8,379, forward strand.
CCCTGCAATTTAGAATAAGAGACAAGAATGACTCATTACAACTATGAAGGTTTTTAAGGAAATGGATAAATTGGTCATACCACTCCAACTGTACTTGACGTCATAGTAGTATTGCCAATTTTTTCTATGCAGTTGGTAATTGCTATCCCATATCTTATATATGGAATATAAGACCCATTCTAGTGCAACAATAAATATTAGAACAGTCTTCAAACCCATCATTAGATGAGGCTATAAATGCTGTAACTAGAGCGGGTGCAAGCTACCTCAGAACCCTGGAAGGAGTTATTCAAAATGACAGCACTGAGAATGTACTGAATTGTCCAATGTAATAAAAAGGTATATATAAAACTTAATAGTCACCAGTGTAAAAGGCTATAATACTTGAAAATTAGGACTGTTTTGATAATGTTAAATTAAATTGATACCACAAACCAGGAAAATGGTACAATGCCTAAACTCACATTTATATTTCTTGAGTTTAAGAGACACTGTTGAGAAGCAGGTGGATATTTGAGGTCAAATATCAGAGAGTGGTCAGGGCTGGAGATGTATATTTTGAACTAAGCTGCATGGAGATGGTATGTAAACTGACCCAGAGCCAGGCCTGGTGGCTCACGCCTGTAATTCTAGCACTCTGGGAGGCCGAGACGGGAGAATCACTTGAGGTCAGGAGTTCGAGACCAGCCTGAGCAAGAGGGTGACCCCCATCTCTACTAAAAATAGAAAAATTAGCTGGGCAACTAAAAATAAAAATAAAAATAAAAATAAATTAGCCAGGTGTGGTGGTGAGCACCTGTAGTCCCAGCTACTCAGGAAGTTAAGGCAGGAGAATCGCTTGAGCCCAGGAGTTTGAGGTTGCTGTGAGCTAGACTGATGCCCACGGCCCTCTAGCCCGGGCAACAGAGCAAGACTCTGTCTCAAAAAAATAAAATAAAATAAACCGACCCAATGTGAGCCTCAATACTGGCCCACATTAGAATTATCTGGGGTTCTTTAAACCCACGCTATCCTGACTCCGCCCCAAGAGATTCTGATACAAAAGGGACCTATTTTGTTTTAAAAGCTTCTCAGGTAAGTCTAATGTGCAGCTAAGGTTGAGAACTGGGGCCTTCAGGAGTGAGGCAGCTGATTGTCGGAAGAGAAGAGAAGGGAATCAAGGACTCAGCCTTGACAGGCTCCAGTATCTGTAACTCAGAAGAGGAAGAGGCAGCTCTGGCAACAGGACTTACCAAAAAAGACATTAGGGTTAGGGGAAAACCAGGACAGTGTGTTAGAGGTCAAATAAAGACAGAGGTTTAAGGAGGAAGGAAATACTGAATCAAATACTGCTCGGAGGGCTAGTAACACAAGGACTAAGAATTAATTGTTAATTAGGATGATGAAGTGTGTTACAAATTGATTGGGACATAAATGCTTCTCTAGTCTTTCTTCATTGTGTATATATAATCATCCCTTGGTATCGTGGGGGATTGGTTTCAGCACCCCCAATCCCCACTGCAGATACCAAAATCCACGGATGCTCAAGTCCCTTATATAAAATGATGTAGTGTTTGCATATAACCCACTTAAATCCTCCCACATATTTTGAATCATCTCTAGATTACTTCTAATACCTACTACAATGTAAATGCTATGTAAAATATATGTAATAAATGTAAATGTGTTGTATTGTTTCAGGAATAATGTCAAGAAAAAAGTCTGTATGTGTTTTGTGTAGCTGCAACCATCTATTTTCTTTTTTCAAATATTTTTGATCCAAGGTTGGTTGAAACCATGTGTATAGAACCCATGGATATGGAGGGCTGACTGTATGTAAGCAAAATTAGGAATTGTCAGGCATTTTATAAATCAAAAATAATTTAAAATGCTGGAAGTAAAATAATAGTACTAAAAATTCAAAATCTTTTTTAAAGATGATAAATCTAAAGATGTAGTGACAGAAAATTTGGGCAATTGAGTAAAGGAAAAAAATATTATCCATAATTCTATTGTGCTAACACGCCACCATTATTTGGTCATTGATTCACTTTCATTTGGTGAATTCCTACTGTTCTGTAGGCTCTGTGCTGGGAACATAAATTAATATGACAAAAGTTTCTGCCCTCAAGGAGCTCAGGGCCTGGTGGGAGAGGTGGACACGTAAAAAATGATTATGAAACAAGGTGGCAAGGGATGTAATGAAGGTTATACGTAGCATACTGTGGGAGCAAGAAAACAGAGAGCTTGATATTCTATGTTGATGATTATGAAGAGCACCTTAGCAAACTGGAAAATTGCTCATGTTTTATTGTTAGTGACAAAAACGAGATGGAAAATTGGTGTACCCTGTGATTACAATCACATAAAAGTGTGATCTCTGAAGGTTCCCCAGCCAAAGAAAGGCTTGAGCTGAGTCTTAGATGAGGGGTCAGGCAAATAAGGTCAGGAAAAGGTGGAGGAAGGAAGAATAGGTAGAGAAGACAGGAAATTCCAAGCTGGAAGAAGGCAAGGGAAATGAAACACAGTGTGTAGCCTGTTTTGGCCACTGTATTAACTTTGGTGTGGTTGGAGTGTGGTATTTCCATGAGGGAGTAACCAGATGTAAAACTGGAAAGACAGGCAGGTGATAACAAGATAAAAATGATAGAGAAGAATCATGTAGTGCTAGAGAGTTTGCACTTTATCCAGTCACTTAGGAGTAGCCACAGAAGAATTTTAAAGTGGAAAAGCATGCTCGGATTTGATATTACAAATATAACCATGGCAGCTGAACTGAAGGGGGCTGAAATTGAAAGCAGAAAGACTAGTCAGTTTTTGCAGTAATCTAGGAGGAAAATAATAACAGCTTAAACTAAGGCAATGGAAGAAGGATGGGTGGAGAATGGGAGGAGATGAGTTCAAAGTGCTCTTTAAGAGACAGTGTGGACTTAGGGACTGATAAGGGATGGGGGTATGGGGGAAATGGGGAGCAGGAGAAACAAGAATGATTCCCAGATCTCTGGTTTGGAAAACTGGGTCCTTAACCTTGTTCTTATTCCTGGCCCTGTTTCTTCTACCCAAGATAATTAATGTAGGAGGAAGAAATTTGAGAAAGCTGTGGGATACAAAAGGGGAGATGTGCAGTGACCATTTTGAGTATCCCAGAGCTTAGGAGAGAGTTGTGGGCTGAAGATACAGATTTAAGAGTCATCATTACCTATGTGATTCTTGGAGTCATAACAGTGGGCAAGAAAGTTGTGTACAGATCATTTGTGTGTTTTCCTTTCTAGTCATTTTATTCTAATATATATTTCCTTAGTTATAATATGTATATACAGTTTTCTTTCATAAGCTTTTGTCATGTTGCACCAGATTTTCAAAGTGGTCAAAACTGGCTGAATAAAGCATACTAAGAGGATATGCTATAGTTATAGTTGACTATAGTTCTGTGACAAACATATTTCTTCATAGTTTCACCCCCATATTTTGGATTTTTTTCTTAGTAAAGATTCTCAAAAATGGGAATATATGTGTGTTATATAGTTAATGTATGCTGAACATATATATCCAAATTACTTTCCAAAATGGTTATACCAGTTTACCAACAATGTATGAGAATACATTGTTTAGCTAGATATTTCCCATAATATGGTATTATATGTGTGCAGTATGTATATATTTTTATTATATGTGTTAGACATTTTATTGAAGTACATGCACCAAAGTGTACAAATCTAAGTGTACAGCTTGATGAATTTCCACAAAGTAAATACACTATGTAACCTGAACCTAAATCAAGAAACAGAATATCACCAGCCTCTTAGAAGCCTCCCTCCTTTACCCCCAGAGGTAATTAGTGTTCTGATTTGCAACACCATAGAATGGTTTTGCCTACTTTTGTAGTTTACATAAATGGAATCATATAGTATGTAATCTTTTATGTCTATCTTCTTTTGCTAAGCATCATGTTTGTACAATTCGTCCACATCATTGTGTGTAGTTATTATTCATTAATTCTCATTCCTGATTAGCACTCTATTTTGTGAATGTTCCACAATGATTTGCTTTCGGGCATTTGGGTAGTTTCTAGTTTGGGGCTATTATGAACAGTGCTGCTTTATGAACATTCTTGTACATGTCCTTTTGATGAATATATGTACACATTTCTGTTGCATATATGCCTAGGAATGGGATTGATGGGTCACAGATATGTGTATTTCAGCTTTAGTGCTTACTGCCTGCCACCAGTTTTCTAAGGGTATCTTTATTCCCACTAGTGTATGGGACTTCCCAATGTTCCACATGCCTACTGACATTTTGTCTTTTTCATTTTATCTTTTCTGTTGAGTGGTATCTCATTTAGCTTTAATTTGCATTTTCTTGTTAACTAAAGATGTTTAGCATTTTAGCATCTTTTAGTGTATTTTTTTGATATTTGGTTATTTTCTTTTGTGAAGCAACTGTTCAAGTTTTTGTTCTACTTTTCTATTGTATTGTCTATGTTTTCCTTAAAGGTTTTGTTTTATTTTTTACATATTGTGAATACAAGTCCTTTGTCAAATATATGTATTGCAAATATCTTTTCCCACTCTGTGTTAGCCTTCACTGTCTTAAAGTGAGTCTTTTGATGATCAGAGGCTCTTTATCTTAATATAGTTCAATCTGTAAAATTTGTCCCTTATGGTTAGCACATTTTATGTCCTATTTAAGAAATCTTTGCCTAACTCAAGGTCATGAAAATATTTTTCTATATTTTCTTTTAAAAGCTTTATTTTTTATTTTCATATTTAGAGTTATAATACATCTGGAATATATTTTTGTGTTGTAGTGAGGTAGGGGTCAAGGTACATATTTTTTCATGTGAGTATCCATTTGACTCAAGTCTCATTTATTGGAAAGATTATTCTTTCCCCCTCTGCACTGGGTAATAATATTTAAATTTTTTTCCAATTTAATAGATGGCAAGTGGCACTTCATTGTTTAATTTGAATGTCTTGACTATTTGGGAAGTTTGACATTTCTCCAATGTATTAAACAAGATAGAATAGGCTATGCTGCAATAGCAAATAAAGCTCCAAATATCAGAGGTTTAAAACAACATAGGTTTATTTCTCTATGTACAAAGTCAAGTGCTAGTGGGCCGACTTATAGAGCAGTTGTTCTCCCTACAGTGATTGGGAGATCCAGGCCACTTTCATCTTGTGACTTCATGTCAGGATATGGTCTCTACATTCTCCACTAAAGGAGAAGAAAGAGTGTGATGGTGGTGTGCCAACTCTTAAGTTTTTGGTCTAGAAGGGACACACCAGACTTCTACTCAAGTTCCATTGTATATGCCTACTAACATTGCTCCATCTCACTGAAAGAGGACTGGAAAGTATAGTTTTCCCATATGCCTAGGAAGGAGAGGAGAATTGACACAGTGAGGTAGAGGTTCTACTACACTCCCATAATTAACTAATTCTATTTTCAATTTGTGAATTGTTTGCATCTTTTGCCGTTTATCTCTTTTGTGTATCTAATGTATTTAATACATATTAAATCAAAATAACCTTTAAGATTTCTTGCTTTGAATTCTATTTTAATTTAATAACGCTATTTCTAATTATTGCAAGCTTGCTTGCTACATTTTTACCTACCCTTTTCTTTGTAGTCTTTTGTGTTATTTTATTTAGATGTATTTTTTATAAGCAAAAAGTATTGGATTTTAATTTTTAATACAATCTGAAAGGCTTTCTCTATTAATAAGGGACCTAAATTTAATAACTAAACTTATCATGCTTAATCTCACTACTGCCATGTTTTTGTGCCTTTCTTTTCATGTATGTATGCTTTTCAGTTTTTTTGTTTGTTTGTTTTGAAACAGAGTGTCTTTCTGTCACCCAGGCTAGAGTGCAGTGACATGATCATAGCTCACTGCAACCTCAAACTCCTGGGCTCAAGTGATTCTCCTGTCTCAGCCTCCCAAGTAGCTGGGACTACAGGTGCATGCCACAATGCCTGACTAATTTTTCTATTTTTTTTGTAGAGATGGGGTCTTGCTCTTGCTCAGGCTGGTCTCAAACTCCTGGCCTCAAGCAATCTTCTGGCCTTATGCCTCCCAGAGTGCTAGGATTATAGGTGTGAGCTATGGGTCCCAACCTCAGTTTTGTCATTTGCTCTGTTTCCTCTTACTGTGATTTTCGAGGGTGGATATTCTTCTGATTCTGCTAGTGGGTTCCTGAGAGATCTCCATAAATACTTTAAAAATCTACCTTTAATTATACCAATAAAAAGCCAAACAATAACTTTTGACTCTCTGTGAAAGAGGAGGCACCAAAATTTTTTCTTCCCCCAGCCTCCGTTAATCTTCCTTTTTGTTGGTCTTTATTAATTTAATCTAGAGTAGTAAACTCAGTCATTTAAAAATATACAGTTTTTCTTTCCATAAAGTAATTGTTATTCCTATAAAACATTTGGAAAATACTGAAAAGTACAAAGGCCAGCAACAAAAATCTGCTATCATTTTACCACACCAAGACAATGACTCTTAATATTTTGGTATATTTCCTTTCAACCTTTTCATCATACACATTTTATATTATATATAATTTTTACTTGCTGTTTTATTCACTGAAATGCTCTTATAAGCAAAGCAGTTGTTTTGGTAATTATAAAATGTTCATAAACATTTTAATGACTATATCATATTCTATAAGGTAGAGGAGTCATAATTTATTACCATATTATTATTGTACATTTAGGTTATTTTCAATTTTTTTGTTACCATAAATAATGTTGAATAGGATTATCTTTGTGTAAAAAGAGAAAAAGTACATGTATTTTTTAATTTAAGGTTATTTCCTTCAGGTAGATTCCCAGACTAAAATTAGTAAGGTCAAAAGAATAAATTTTTTTAAAGAACTCTTGATCCATATTACTAATTTCTTTAAAAGAAATCTTACTGTTATAAATAAAGTCTCAATATAACTATATCATTATAATATTAATAGTTCTACAAGCATTTTAGACTTAGCATCAATTCATCTCCTATTATTAATGTTTGTATCAACTTATATCTATAGCTAAAGTCTGTTTTAGACATCTCCACAAACTTTTTCCAACCCCTATCTTCCAAATCATGAGTTCTTTTTATGATTCAGTAATCATCATCTTATGATTCATGGAACTAGGTCAAATCCATGGGAGAATGTTCCTGATAGGGTTTTTACTTGATTATCAATAAAATTAATACTTTATTTGACTTAATTAGAAGGTCTTTCCTGTATTTTAAGTAGTAGGTGACCTAGTTTCACTGAGAAAAATTTTTTGGTATTGGAGTGTCCCTGCCTTCTCCCAACCCATCCCATTTTTGGTCTAAAGACCAAGGAGAAGCCTATGGGAAATTAAAAGGTGCAGTTCTAGGAGGGATTTTAAAGTGTGTTGAGGCATCTAAATAAGGGGGGAAAAAGAGGGAGAAAAAACCAAAAATGGAACTAGGAGCTCAAGACTATATGAAACTTAAGATATAATAAAAAATAGACTCTTAAGTTGCCATATGGAATGGATTCTGACTCTATGAGTAAGTTGATAAGAGTTGACTCTTCAAAATGAAATATTAATTTAGAACACCGATGCTCTTCAAGTCCCAGCTGAAATTGTTCCTGGTTTAGGAAGCCTAAAATATGATCTTCTCTGCCTTTAAATTTATCCATCCATTTATCTATACTTCACTTCTGGCATGGATGGTTTTCTACTTTGGATGGCAGTCATTTGCCTGATTATTCTTTCCTCATCACCTCTAAGCCCCATATCTGACTCATCTCTGCACTCCCACGGCACCTGGCAAACTGCCTTATCCATGGTAGGTGCTCAACAAGTATTTCCTGAAACAAATGTTTATCAGTTCATAATTGTTTCCAAAACTGGTGGCTATGTAGGTTATAAGCCATCCCCAAACAACTTTCATTACTAAGTGCCCAAAGTGAACAACAGTTTAGTAGATAAATATTTACTTGAGGACTCTCATACTGGCAGTTTTAGGAATTTCATTGTATGTTTATTGTTTTTAAGGCATTGTTTTTGTCTCCCCTTTGCATGAGAAACCACCATTCATTTCCCCTCTATTAACAACAATTTTGTTTTTTTAATAGTTTTCATTTTCTCATTAAGCAACTATAACAAATTTATTTTCCCTTGAGAGAGAGAGAAAGTGTTAGAGAGATAGAGAGAAAGTGTGTGTGTGTGTGTGTAAATATTCAGAATCGAAATGTCAGGTTAACTTTTCTAAAAAATTTTTTTCTTTTTGTTGCAAATCTACAGTTTGATGAATTTTTACAAACTGAACACACACTTAACCTGTACCTGGATCAAGGAACAAAATATCACTTGCAGCTCAGAAGCCTCTCCTCTTAATTAATGGTAGCATTTGACTGCTTTTTTGAGAGGAAGAAGAGGAAGAAATTCTCATCAATATTTGACATTTCTGTATTGTTTCAAAGTTTTTAAATATGTATGAGGTTGTATATGTCTCTTCTTATTTTTGACATGTATCTAATTAAGAAAGATTTGACATTTATTTTTTATTTGCTGGGAAAGCATTAAGCAATTTTGGAAGTCTGTAAACTATGGAGTTGAAAAGATATTATCAAAAATAAAGGATGCTTGATATTATTTTTCATGAAAAGAAACTCCAATTTTTTTGCCTACAAAAAAATTCGTGCTGCATAAACAAAGTCCAGGGTAAGATTTTGGGGATTTTTGTTTTTCCCTCTAATGTGATGAATTTGTATTTTGGTTTAATCAGTAAAAGTTAGGTTAAGTGAAATGCAACACTAGGTTATAAATGGTTTTATATGTTTTCTTAATTACTTTTCAGAGTAGCCTGCTTTGTTAAGAGGTACATTGCTGTTTTAAAATCTGCTATATGAGCACTGTTTGCTTGTTGTACTTTGTTTTTGTAAACATTTCATAATTCTCATGTCCTTGGAGGAAAGCTGCTAGTGTGCTTTGGGGGAGGGGATATTATTGCTCTGAAGATAGTTACAATTTTTTAACCTCAGGCAAAATAAATCTGTTTTGAGAATCCAGTAATTCCAGTTTTTCTAATGTATGGACCAAGAATTTTTTTTTTTCTTTTTCATATGGGTTGACAAACCTGAGAGAAAACATCTCCATTGCTAGAGAGAGCAGAGAAAGTGTAACCATGTCTATTATGCACAAAACCCTGGAACCATCTCTACAGGGATTTGGAAACTAAAACCTGCAGCAGTGGCTTTGTGACTTGTGTAGTGGACATAGAGCAAACTTGATGAAATGAGACTTCTTCGGTAATGGAGTAATTTATCTAAGCATTTCATCAGAAAGACTATAGAAGTGGTATGTTGAGATGGTAGGACAGGCATCATAGGTGCTCTGATCTGTGTGCATACATTTAGACAAAGAAGGAAATCAACATCTGGAGGTGGAGACCATGTCGACGTCTCAGTTCATTCTGGTAAGAATGAAGAAGGCCCATCACTTTCCTTAACATTTGTAATATTCCGTACATGTAAGAGTAGATCTAATATATACATGTAGTTTAAAGAAAAAGACAAACAAATCCCTATTCTCCCAGTAAACTTAACAAGTGGTGCTTTTAGCAGCGCTTTTGAAGTCCCTGGAAGACCGCATGATCACATGTGCCCTTTTCCCTGACAAAGATAACCGCTCTGATTTTGGTTTCTCAGTCCCATTTTTTCCTTTTAAAAATCATCATTTTTTTCAAAAATTTCAATAATCTCAATAATGAAATTCAATATTGAAAATTCAATAATTTTCAATATTTCTTTCAAAAATAATCACATATTAATATATGTTTCTGAATAATATATTATTTACTTTTTAATGATTTTGAATATTTTAAATGGAATCAGACCGATTTTATTCTTCTGTAACTTGTTCTTTTTAATCAACATTATGCTTGAGAGCATTTTAATTATTGTATAGTGTCCGAATGTGTGAATAGACATACTCTAGTAGTTTATCCATATTCTTGTCCATAGACATTTGAGTGCTTTCCAGTTTGGGGCTAGTACAAACAATAGTGGTGTGGACATTCTTGTCCTTATCTCCTGGTGTATATGAGCAAGCATTCCTTTAGGGTATATTCTTTGGAATGGAACTGCCAGGTCATAGTATCTTCATCTTTACTAGTTACTACGTCATGAACTATTTTTTGCTTTGTTCAAAAGGGCTAGGGTTGCCATATTTAGCAAATTAAAATATAGGGTGCTCAGTTAAACCTGAATTTCAAATTAAAATAATGTTTAGGATAAGTATGGCCTGTTCAAAATTTATATTTTATCTGGCAACCCTAACAAGGATCAGTGAACCTTGCCAAACCACAAACATTGGCCAATGAAGGATGAGTGTGAGAGGGTGGTGGAACATTTGACCCTCTCATCCTCTGCTAGATGGCCAACCCAGATGTTTATGAGCAGGTCAGCAAAGGGGGTTCAAGTGCTTGTTAACCAGCTGTGTGGGTAATTGATTGGCTCAGTAAATATGTATTTAGCACCAGCTGTATGCTAGGCAAGTGCTGGATGTTGGAAATAAAACTGTAAGCATTACAGACAAGGATCCTTGCCCTCTCTAGGTTTTTAGCCAAGGTGGGGAAACGGGACAGTACAACAATGATAAATACAGTATGGGAGCAGTGGCGTGCTTGTGAATGTTTAATAACTGGCTTTGGTGGAGAAAAAGAAGCCCTAATTTGTATTTGCTGACTTTGGAGGTGTAAATACTCTCACCATAGCTATTTTAAGCTACGATTGTAATGTCACTGAACACTAGGTTGGGAAGCCATGTACACAATTGGCTCTCAGGGCTAAGTACTCCACTGTATGGGAGTACTTAGAAAGGACACTTATTCTAGTCTCTGGGCTCATTTTTTCATTGGTTTGGGGAAAAGGAGCATAGGTGTTTTCAACATTAATTTTTTCCTTGAATTTAGAAGGAATCAAATGTTAAGACGTATAAAATGTATTTCATTGTATCCATAATCCTGAATGCTTTGTAAATATTTTTATTATGATATATAAGTAGAAAGGAGTTCAATAAACATAGTTGCCTGGGTGCAGTGATTCATGTGTGTGGCCTCATGTAACACATGAGGTATTACAATACCAGCATTTTTGGAGGCCAAAGTGGGAGGATTGCTTGAGGCTATCAGTTTGAAACCAGCCTGGGTAACATATGGAGACCTCGTCTCTACAACAAATAAAAAAATTAGCCAGGCATGGTGGCACCTTCCTGTAGTCTTAGCTACTTGGGAGGCTGAGGCGGGAAGATTGCTTGAGCCCAGGAGTTCCAGGTGACAGTGAGCTATGATAGTGCCACTGCACTCCAGCCTGGGTGATAGAGTGAGACTCTGTCTCAATAAAACCAATAAGAAAATAACCGTAGTTGTAAATTATGATCATTCTATAGATTAGGGCTCAGATCTCCCCCTTTTGCATCTGACCTTCCATCAGGAGACCCTTGTAGACCTCTCCTGCCTTGCTCCCTCACCTGTATCCCAGCTCACTAGTGCTCATTTTTCACTCATTCCACAAATACTGACAAAGCCGTTGATCTGTGCTGGCCACTGTACTGGGGCTTAAGTCCTTATCCTCATGGAGCACTCATTCCACAGAACATTCTCCCCAGTCTCTTCCCAATTCTTCCCAGGCAGGTTTACTGCCTTCTCCTTTTACTTGCTCAGTTCATTCTTATATTCTCAAGTTGGCTTTCCCTTTGGGAATAGTTCTCCGAGGAACATTGCCAAAAACCTCCTTTCAAGGATCTTTTCTTGTTCTTGAGATTTCTCTTTTCCCACAGAGTGGCAGGTGTTCCTTTCTGTTTGAATCTGGACTCTCCTGACTTTTCTGTCTCTTTTCCTATTATGCAATCTGTCACTCTAGCCATCTGATCTCTCCATCAGACATTTTTTGAATGCCTATATACTAGTAAATGTGCAAGGTATGGGGCAGCTTCTACTTACCATTTAAAAGTTTTCATTAATTTGACATAATCACTGTATAAAATTATGTATTGGCACAATTTGTGTCCAGAGGTCCTTTTTATGCTTAAATTTCTTAAAAAGTATTTATTGAACTTTTTCTGAATATAAAAAGAAATACATGATTCATTGTATAAAATTTGGAAAAGCATAAAGGGCGAAATAGTAATTATGTAATCTCACAACCCAAAGCTAGTTATTATTAACTTTTGGGGGTGTATCCTTCCAGTTATTTTTTGTGCATACTTACAAACAAATTGAGATCATACCCACTTTTTTACTTATTGCAGTGTGAAAATGTTATCGTATTCTTCAGTATTCTTTGAAGGCATGATTTTAAATGATGGCATGACATTACATTTTTAAGCTAAACCACAGTTTTTTTTAAAATAGCTCCCTATTGTGGGTAGAGGTCTTTTTATAAGTCTGTGGGTGCTATCTTTATCATGAGCTACAAGAAAACAGGAATCAAACTTGATTGTCCTTCTAAGGCAGCACTCACAACAAAAATATATCTAAAGTAATTTGATTATGGATGTGCTATGATCCTCTAGTTACTGCTTAAAATAAAAAGAACTAATCTGCATAAAATGTAATATGGCTTGGAATAAAGGTAATTTAAAGCTCTGGAAAGGTTGGGAAGAAAATAACCTAACATCATCAAACCTCTTTGGTTGGGCTTTGTTTACTACTTTTGAGAAGAATTGAGCTTTGTATAATGTCTTGGAATTGGTAGGAGCTTTAGGGATCACCCAGTGACTCTAATCTCTTTCTGATAGATGAGGAAATTGAATCAAGGATTGTTACCTTCTGAGACTAATACCCAAATTTCTTAACTTCCTTCCTGTCCTATGCTCTTTCTACCACAATCTGCTGACTAAGCTTACACTTACAAATACAGAAAGAGCATACAGTTAGCTACACATTGTTACAGAAATTGTTTCCCCCTAGTGCATGTACTTTTGGTATAAAAATTTAATGGTAAAGTCCCTTGTATCCAAGGGAAAGGACAGCATATGTCCACACAAAGACTTGTATATGAATGTACATAGCAGCAATATTCATAATAGCCAAAAAGTGAAAACAATGCAAATGTCCAACAGTTGATAAACAATGTGTGGTATATTCATACAATGGAATACTACTCAGAAATAAGAAACGAACTATTGACAAATGCAACACCGTGGATGGTTCTCAAAATAATTGTGTGAAAGGAGCCAAAGAGTACAAACTGTACTCTTTCATTTATCTAAGATTCTAGAAAATTCGAACTACTCTGTTGTGACAGCAGATTTGTGGTTACCCAGGAATGGGAGTAGAGTGGAGGAGGAACCACAAAGGGGTAGAGGAAACTTTGGAGGTTGATATACTTAACACCTTAATTGTGGAAGTGGTTTCAGGGGTATATACACATCAAAATTTTGTACATTGTAAATATGTGCATTATTGTATGTCATTTATACCTGCATAAAGTTGCTTAATTTGTGACATCTCCCTCTTAAGTTTGAAAAGCAGACATGACTAAAAACTCAGTAAAGAATCTGAAGCACATGAAAACTAAAGTTACTTCTGGAGATAACTGACAACCAAGGTTCTATTATGGTATGATAGTTTATCTAAAAAAACATTACTATGAGAAATGCAAAGTCATAAAAATAAAAAATAGAAATGACATTTTTTGTTCCCCTGGTAATCATGCTATTTCCTTAGCTCTCTACAGTTGCTCTATATCATAATCTTTTTAGTGTTCTATTCAATTTGGTTTTCTAAAGAGAGCAATAACCTTGTTGTATTTTCCCTGAACTATTAGACTCCTCTTTTATGTACAAGATGCCCAATCTGTGGTGTGTGTGTGCGTGTATGGGTGAGTAGAAAGCTACACTGTATCTATAAATTTTAGCAAATGCTGTAATTTGTTTTGGGATTTTGTAGTCAGGACTCAGCAGCAGCACTGGAAGCAAATTGGAAATTTCTAGAAACCATACCCTCCCTCTTCTACAAGATGAAGACTGTATAGTTTTCACATACTGAATGTGAATTCAGTGAATATTTCTATTTAGATTTCCCATTTATTGTTTTAAAACAAAGAACTGCTGTACTACAGTCTACAACACCAGTAATTTTTAATTTCTTTATTAAAGATCTTTCTCAGAAAACGTGAAAAAGTTTTATTTCCCAACACCTCCCGCCCCCCACGTATTTCATAGCTCTTTCATTCCGTAATTACTCCCATTCTGCAGACGGGAGGCGCACACAGGATTTTTTGCATAGTACAGAGGGGCAAGAGAGAAGCAACTCTCAACTTTTCAGTTCCATTTTGAGAAATGATCACATCGAACTCCAGAGAAGCGGCAGGCGAGCGCGAGCAGAAGCATTCTCCCCCGGCTGGGTGTGGGTCAGGAGCCAGGCGCGCTTCCGCGCGCGAGAGGGGGAGTCAGGTGGCAGCGGCGCGGGAGCCGGAGCGGCGCAGCGGGGGCACGTGTGGGGCGCGCCTCCCTCCGGCCGGCGCGGGGACACTGCCGCCGCGCACGCGAGTCCGTCTGCTCCCGGCTCCCGCGCCGCGCTGCGATCCGCGGGCGCGCCAGGGGCGCCCCGGCGCCCGCGTCTCTTCCCTCGCGCGCTCGCTCCCTCCCCACACCCCCAGCCCCTGGCAGGTCCCTCCCCCAAGCCTGCTCCCGCGGCCGCCGCTGCCGCCGCCGCCGCCGCCGCCGCTACCGGAGGCGCAGGAGCCTCGCGATAGTGTTTGCACAGGCGGCGCGTGACGCCGCCGCCGCCTGTAACTGATGCAGAGGTTACCCCGCCGCCTCAGCCGCCACCCACCGCCCGCCGCCACCACCCGGGCGACGCCGAGAGCCGACGCACTGCAGAGGTGCCGGCAGGTTCCGCCCGCGGAAGTCTCCTCGGCCGGCGCAGCCCGCGCTCCGCCCGCGCTCCGACCCCGGCTCCGGCGGGCGCCCCCTCGACGCCTCTGCCGCCGCGCTCTTTCCCTCTGCCTCTTCTCCGGCGTGCCCGCCCGCTCCCTCGCTTCTCCCCCTCTCCCTCCTCCCTGTCCCCTCTCCTTCCCTCACCTCTTCCCTCCCCACCTCCTCTCTTCTCAGTTTCCTCCCCCATCCCCTTGACTCTCCCTCCCTGCCCTCGCTCTCTCGCTCGCCCTCAGCGCGGCCCCCGCCATGACGGAGGCGGGTGCCGGTGCCGTTGCCGCCGCTGCCGTCGCAGGGGGGGAGTCGGGTTCCCAGAAAGTAGCTTGATGAGTGTCCAAAGTAGCAGTGGAAGTTTGGAGGGGCCGCCATCTTGGTCCCAGCTCTCCACGTCTCCAACCCCGGGCTCGGCGGCGGCGGTCAGGTCCCTGCTGAATCACACGCCGCCATCCGGGAGGCCCAGGGAAGGTAAGTGCCGCTGCGCCCGCGCCCGCTCGCGGGCTTCCCGCTCGCGCCGCGGCCCCCGAACCCCCCGGGTCTCCTCCGCCCGACCCCGGGGTGGGGGATGGTGGCGAGGTGGACGCGAGGCCGCCCGGCTCCCGGGAGATAGTGCGCTGGCTGTGGGTGGTGGTTCGCGGGTGGCGGAGAAGGCGGGCGAGGGGTGCGCGCTGGTGGGCACGGGGCGAGGCTCACAGACTCGCCTGGGGTTCCTAGGTGCCAGTCCTGCGAGGGTAGGAGGCCTCCCCCCGGACGCGAACCCCTTTTTGCTCCATTTGCCAGTACACTCAGTACTCTTAACCTCCTGGCCTCCGGTCTCTGGTGGGTTTTCCCTCCCGTTGGAGCATTCGTCCTCGAGCCCCCTCCCCTTCCCCCCGCGCACTCCTCCCAAAGAGGCGGTCCCGGCTCTGCGAGCTTTGCTGCCCAGGACCTGGAGGATGCCCCTGGCTTGCAGGGTCTCTGCCCTTTGCGTGGAGACGCTGACATTATCTAGGCAGACTTTGATACCCTGTGTGGCCCCCTAGAGCAATTCAAACGACAGACTGACTCGTGGGCAGGCTTTTAAAACCACCCCTCCAGATGGTTGCAACTTTCTCTCCTTCACCGTCGCCTCCTGCGTGTTTGTGCGTTATCTTCTCTACTGCAAGTAGGCTTCTGTTCTTCTCTGACAGGGTCGTGGGTTTTGTGGGAAATATCTGCGTAAAGGTTACTGCAAACACGCACCAGATCAGTTACAATTGTTTTCTAAGTTTTCTGGCTTCTTGCAAGCAAGTGTGCTGCCACCAGATGTAGCAGTTACACAGCTTGTAAGGCACCGGCGTGCTTTTGACTAAAATTTCAACTTGCTGTATTTAACTTTAAGTATACGACATAAAATGAAATTTGGGAGAACATGCATTTATGAGGGAAGAATAAATGTGCATGGAATCTTTTTTAACGCTCTTTTGTCTGGAAAACGCGTAGCGGTATTAATCAGCAATTGGTAAATGGGTTGTTCACTCCCAGTTCTCTAACACAAGGAGATTGTAGGCACATTTTTAAAAAAAATGTCTGGAAGTCAAACAGTGTAGTGAATCATTTAAAGAAACCAAGAGCTTCGATTTATGTAGGAATCGGTGGGATTACTTTATCTTGAAAATATCTGTCGATATTTACTATTCAGAGCATTGACAATTGTTAATCAAGTGTTTTGTGCCCTGAAGCCAGTGGTTCAGGCATAGCATTCTTTGTCATTTTGTTCCTGTGAGCATGTGTGAAAGTGACAATAGGCTCAAAGATTGGCATGAATATGCTCTAGAAAATTCGTGGAAAGGTTTGATGTATGGCATCCATTAAACATGCCGAATACATTGACTGACGTTTTCTCCTTTCATCTCATCCCAACACTGAGCTTTCATTATTAGAAGATAAAAGTTTATTTATTGAGTAATGCAAATTCAGTGCATCTGATGGTTTTTCTTTTTGCCTTGAAAATTTGTTAATGACTCTTTTAAAATGTATTTTATAAATAGAGCAGTTAATGTTTTTAAGATACGTCTATTTTTGTCTGTAGTTTCATTAAGATGCTTAATAATAGTGTTGTGAGTTGTGAAAGACCATTTTATTTCGTTTCTTATTAAAGGATTTACCTTTTTATCATTCATTCGTTGAATATTTATTGAGCCTTTACTGTGAGCCAGACCCTGAATTAGATACTGAGGACATAGTGTTGAATTATCTGTTGACATCTATTGTAAGTATTGGGAATTTGGGAGCCACAAAATCTGGATTGTGAATTTCTGTGGTTACTTCAACTCTAGTTAAAATCCTTCTCATCTGTACTATTCTGCACTTTTTCTAATGTTTGAAAATTTTGAGGGCTTGAAATAATTTAGCTTGAACTTCCAAATAACCAGATTTTTTCCCAGCAGTTTAGATTACAGTAGATTTTTATGTAACCTAAAGTAAGAAGTCTCATGAAATAATAGGACATGCTTTTGTGAAAGTTATACTTTACACTAAGTACCTGTATGGCCACAGTAGGGTATTTCTTTTTGAGCAACCAATATGCATGTTAAAACTGTGTTAATCCTCTCTAGGTTTATATATTCATTTTGAAGCTTGGAGCTGTGTTCTTAGATTTCACTAATGGTAACAGGAATTGCATATATGTAGCACCTAGTATCATAATGGAGCTATTTTCTATTGAGTGGAATCCCAGTTTTTATTTTAACAAGTGTTTAGTATCTTTTCCAGGTATGCATGTTAGTATGTTATATAAATTTAAATTTTAGGGGCTTTTGACTTCTGGTAAGAACCATTAATATTAAGGGAACTTGAATTTATTAAATGTATATATCAAGAAGAGAACAAACTTTGTTTCTTGACAAATTTGACATAGTAATAGAAAAATGTAAACATCAGACATACACGTAAGTTTATGTGATTATATAAATATTAATATATGTGATGAGCTCCTTTTAAGCAAACTTTGCTTTGAAAATGGGCTATTTTTAAAGATATGCCATAAGTATCTGTAAATGTTACTTGTTTTGAAGCTTTGACATATTTGGAACCAAAAATCTAATATTCTGATTATTTTTGGTGTTCTGTGTTTTGGCTTTCCACCTTTCTTACCTAATTCTTGTTATCATATTCATAGAGTTTTATTTGATTACAAATGAAATACAGCTTTATAAGATTTAGGAATCCATTAGAATTTAGGAATTTATATGATAAATGTAGTATAGACTGCTTTCTTTCCTGTGGGTCCCAAAGCTTTTCCTTTATCAGTCATGAAGTTCTCTTTGAGGTACTCAGTGTAACTCTAGATTTTCTGTTGGATCTTTTCAACGTGTGATCTCTATCCCATTTTGTCTTCTATAATCCTGTGATTAAGGGGATGAAGAGTTAAGGAATTAAGAAAGTTTTGAAATAAAGGTCAGTTTGCTTTGTTGAAATCTAGGAACCTAGTGTCATATTGGCTAGGTAAGCAGATGTTTTTTTTCTCATATCAGTACATGGGTACTTTTGAATGAGTTATTGCTAAGAATCAAATGATCGATTGTACAAAATACTTGCCATTTTCTTTCCTGTGCCATGCTGTCATTTATGAATAATCTATTTTACTTTTTTTTGTTTTTATAAATAATGAAAGTAGTTTCATCAAAAAGATGGCATGGCAATTAAACTGTTACTATCTCTGTGTTCATATTTAAAGACTGCATTCCTTAGATAGAGTTAAAGTATTTGACTCCAGATGATTGAATAATGAGATGTTGAAAATAAAGGTGTACCAAATGGCCCAGCAGGTCTTTAGTTTCCTGAAATCAAGAGCCAGAGGAGGATGGGGTTATATGTTTAAGGATTCTAGTTCTTAAATAGATATGTGGTAGGTGCCTCCTTTGCAGAGGTACATTTACATATTAGAGAAGAGAGAGAAAAAAACCCAGAACAGAGATCTGAAAATCTGTTGAGAAATTGGCTATGCTTTAGCCTTTTGGTCTCAGGGCCTCTTTACTCTCTTAAAAATTATTGAGGACCCCAAAGATATTTTATTTATGTGAGTTATATCTATTAATATTTGCTGTTTTAGAAATTAAATGATATTTCAAATATATTAATTTATAATCATAAACTAATATGTTAAATAAAATTTTATAAAGAATAAAATATGTTCTAAAAAATTAGTGAGACTAGTGGCATTGTTTTATATTTTTGCATATCATTTTGATTTCCAGCTTCCTAGAAGACAGCTGGATTTTGCCGCTGCTTTCAGTCTGTTGTGATGTTTTGATTGCGATAACTGAAGAGAATCCAGCTTCACATAGCGGTATAGTTGGAAAAGGAAGTACTTAATAGCCTTTTCAGAGTGAGTATTATTCTTTGATATTACACCAAAATTCAACAAGTGGCAATTTTTTAAAAAGGTTACTTGCAGTGTGGAACTACATTGTACTCCAAAAGTGTTTCTAGGACCCAAGGACTATGGACCATATATTTAGCCTAAAGAAGAAACTGAAGGGTGGGAAACATGATGACTGTCTTCAGATATTTCAAAAACATAAATAGAAAAGAGAATAGTTTCATTCATTCTCCTATTTTAGAAGGCACATTAGCAGGTGAAAATTGGAAGGACATAGATTGAGTTCAGTATAATTTTTTGACGAGAATATAAGGACTATATTGCAACTAGACTTGGAACGGTGGACCAAAGTGGAAACTAGCAACAGTAGAAGGAGGTACTTGGTTGTAAGAATTTAAGTGGACTAAAGGGACTTACTTTTTTCGAAGATGGAGTTAAGTTCTGTAGATTCTTAGAATGGGTACTGTTGGATTAAATGACTTAAGGTGGCATCCATTTAAAAAATGTAAGACGTCTATGATTTTTAAAAAATCCCTAAATATAGTTATACTGTATTTATATACTCATTAACATTTTTGACTATTCTCTCAAGTCAGTAGTATAAAAACATTGTTGATTTTATTACTGTTTTGCATTTGTATTGTGCTTTTCCTCTAAGGATTTTCCTGTATTTTCTGGAGTCAACAAGATCAGTCTCCATGAAATTTTGCTAAATTCTGTGTGAAATATGATAAGCCTTGAAGACATTTTAGGGAACCAAGTGCTATTTATGATACAGTTTAGTAGAGTTGTAATATATTTGAGCACAGAGTTAGAATATGGTGTGGGACTGATTTTCAGTTTCGAAAGATAAACTATGAATATAGTCTGTATAGTCTTTTGTTTGTAATTGTATAATTTCAGAAGTAATATGGATAGATAGCTTAAGCTATTGTAATGTTTTTAAAGCTAGAGAATCTGAAAAGAGGAAACAAGAAGGAAAAGTATTTAAATTGGTCTCTCTTGAATTTAAAACTGTATATTTAATATAATCAGGACATAAAATGAAGAATTTTAATTCTCATTTAGAGAATTATATATGTAATATTTGTCATTACTTATAAAAATTCATATTTTAATTTTATATGGACCATAATTTCTTATGTTGGATTTTTAGTTGATGGGGGAAGTTAAGCATAAATTCTCATAACTTTATTGAGGTCAGTTTAATAAGATTAATAAGGAACACCCAGCTTGAGCCCCCTTGGTACTTGTTACATTTGGATTTAAAGTTCATTTTCTATAGAGAAGCCATAGAAATAAGTCATTTAGTGTCATGAACTCATTCATGCTTGTTAATAATTTGTAAGAATCTTAGAGTAAATTTAGAGGAATTGTATTATGAAACAGGAAGAACAATATGGTATAGATGAGAAAGTCATTGTAGTTGGTGTCTGAGGTAGTCCTTCCTTTGCCATTAACTTGTGTGACCTTGGGCAAGTTGCTTATTTCTGCTTCAGTTTCATAAACAGAATTATAGAGATGAAAGGGACCTTGAGAGCAATCTAGTACAAACCTCTCATTTTACAGATGAGGAAACTTAGATAATTTTCCCAGGCTTTCACTGTAAAAAAGTTGGGACCAAAATTTAGTTTTCTGACTCTCAGGTTATTGCTTTTGCCATTATACTTTGCAGCTCCTTTTCATCTGTAAGATGAAAGGGGTTGGATTAGACTGCAGGGGTCCTCAAACTTTTTAAATAGGGTGCCAGTTCACTGTCCCTCAGACTGTTGGAGGGCCGGACTATAGTTTAAAAAAAACTATGAACAAATGCCTATGCAGACTGCACATACCTTATTTTGAAGTAAAAAAACAAACGGGCAAAAATACCCGCATGTGGCCCGCAAGCTGTAGTTGGTGGATGCCTGGATTAGAGACTCTCAGAGGTCTCTTCCAGCTAAAAAATATTGTCATTCTTGTGACATTGGGCCTAATGTAATTTACTAGGGGAAAGTTTGTAGCTTTTGGTAAAATGAATGTTTCTTGAAGAAGCTATATAACCTTTTGAAGGTTATGTTTTAGTTTGTTAAGAGAAGATTGTTATCTTCATTATTACCAAAGGGTATTTAAATTTATTTATGAGTATGGTAAATAGTGTGCTGGGTAGTCTTGTTCTTTTAAAATGATCTACATACTAAAACACTGTTATAAATATATTAAAAACTATTTAAATTAAATAAATAAAAATGTGATACCCTGAAGTGAAATACCTAGGTGATTGCTACTCAGAAAATATTTCTGGAGTTTATCTCGGCTTGGATCCCTGTGCTTGCCACTAATTAGGTGCTTGTGTTTTTTAGTGTCCCATTGGAGTGTTTATTTCCATAGCACTTCCATCATGCTACCTTTTAGTATAATATTGCCTACTAGGTAGAAAAGTATTGAATTCAGAGACTATGTTTTGTTCATTTCCATATTTTCAGCATAGCAGGACGTTCTTAAGAGATGGTACTCAACTAAGTTTTGTTGAAGGACTTTTTTATATATAGAAATATATATTAAAAATTATATGTAAATCAACTTTATATATATTTTGTTGTGCACATATTTCGGACCCAGGAAGATGCTTATATTAGTAATTCTTAGGCAAGTTATATTTTAAAGGTTAATATGGATAACAGTAACAATAATAGCTAAAATTTATTGAGTTTGCACATGTTAATTCATTTAATCTCATAACTGTGAGGTTGATACAATTATTATTCCCATTTTACACACGAGGAAACTGAAGCACAGAGAGGTGAACTAACTTGTGCAGTATGACCTAGAGTAGTAAATGATAGAGCTTGGACTTGAACCAAGTCTGTGTATTTGAATGACTGAGTATATTGCCCAAAATATGAAAATTTAGTTTTGAGTAATTTTGTAGTCATTTTTCTTAAATTTTAATATACTAGTCAGCCTTTTAGGCTCATTCAGTTTATCTCTAAGTTTTAAGGGTTTTTTTTTTTTGCATGAGTTTTATACATGTGTGAAGATAAGATTAAAAACAAACAACACCCCCTCCCAACCCAACTACCAAATTTAGAAAGCTATACCAGCTGTGCAAATCTTAGATTTCATTTTTTCTTATATAAGTTTAGTCCCTTCATGGAAAATGTTAGACATTAATGAAAAAAATCTTATTTGTATGTTTGATAATCTAATTTGGAATTCCATTTATCTTAATATTTTGGCCTCATAAGCCCAATAGAACCATAACAAATAAACATTAGAGTTGGATCAAAGAATTTCCCACTGTCCATGCAGGAGCAATCTGTTTATTTTGGAGGCCTTATAACCTGATGGATAAGGCTTTAAACTAAATTGTGATGCTTTAGTGGCAGATCTTTGATTCTGCTATTTAGTATTCAGTATGGGAAGGGGAATGAGGCTTGATGCCCAGTCTAGCTCATCTATGAAGAAGTATTTTTTTAAAACAGTTTTAGGTCCTTTATTGCTCCCCCCCCCAAAAAAAAAAAGTCTCCTGGTAACATGTATTATATAGCATACCTAATGAGAGGCAGAGAGAATTTGATTGGGTTGATAGGAATTCAAAGCATGGAGTGGAATGATATGCAGAGCAGACCCAGGTGGTAGGTTGTGAAACTTCAATTAAGTCTTCCCAATGTGGTTTCATTTTTAGGTCTGAAATTTTGTGAATTTCAAGAAGGCAAGTTAACCTGTACTTAAATAAAAGTTATTATATTCTACACATTCATTAGAAAGCCAAATATGAGTGTTTTTTTGGATGACTTATAATAATTGTTCATCTTCATTTATATGGATTGTTAAGAATTGGTTATACTTATAAATTCGTGCCTTTCCTTGAAAACTAATTAGCTGGAGAAAATATACTTTTAGTTTAAATTCTTAAGCTTTCCCTAGTAAGTGCTGCTGTAGTTAAATGTGATACTTCATGTTATTTCATGATTTCCCACTTGACACTTTATGTAAGTGCTTCCTGAGGTTGAATGTAGTGCCACTGGGGGAGGTCAGAAGGGTTTGTGTGAAGCCAATCATATTCATCCTGTCTTATGAGACTTAGAGATATGTTTTAGTTTTTTATTTTCTTTTTTGATAAATGATACGTATTTGCTTCTTTAAAAATACAGTTTTTACCTTTTCCATGCACATTTTTTTTTAAACATCAGTGTAATTATAGGGTTTGGTCAACTTCATATACTGTTTTTTTTAACTTATTTCATTTACTTAAAAATATGTATGCTTATTAATGCTAGACACTGTTCTGGGCACTTTGTAAATAGTAACTCATTTATTTCTCCTAACAATTATTTGAAGTAAGTACCATTATTATCATCATCCCTATTTTACAGATGAGGAAATTGAGGTATACAGAGGCTACGTAATGTACACAAGAAGATAGAGAATACATAGCAGAGCTGGGATTCAGATGAGGCTCCTGAGTATATGCTCTTAACAGTTAAACTATTCTGTCAGTGTTATTTCATTGAAGAAATGTACTATAATTATTTAACCATTGTTTAGGTTAATGTGTTAGTCATGATTCTTTTGGTTACACATTGTAAAAACTTAACACAACTTTGTTAAATTAAAAAACAAATTTATGGGTTCATGTAACTGGGAATTGTGTGTGGAGGAGGATGCAGTGGCTTTGGAAACAAGTAGGTCTAAGATCTCAGATAATGTCATTGGGTTTTTTTGCCTCCTTTTCTGAGTTTTTCTTTCCTCTTGTTTCTGAAGCCCTAGACATATAACCTTTAGTTTAGCAACCACACTTTAAAGAGAGCTCTTTTCTGGCGTCCACATGTCAGGTCTGGATTGAGAGTGATCTATTCTGGTTGTCAGATTCATAACCAGTCATCAAGACCTGGGAGATCAGGCTCAGCAAGGGCTGCCACTAGGCATGGGTAGGGTGAGTTGGGGAATCCACAGAAAGCCATGATAGATAGTCCCCTTGAGATCACATGAATTTGGATGAGGCGTACTTTTCCTGAGGAAGAGATGATGGTGAACAAAAAACAATTTGACAACTGTAGGGAATCATTATATTATTTCTATTTAATTTTCATTTTATGATTAGTTTACATAATGATATAGTGACTAAGTAAAAGCTTTTTTTTTTTTTTGTAAATATGAGATTTTCAACGACTGAATTATCAGAGCAAAGAGTTTAAAACAATTTTAGGACTTCTGATAAATGTCGCCAAATTATTTTTTTAAAGGCTTATATTTATCTCTTATACCAGCAATGCATGAGATGAGTATAAACCAGGTAGGGTTCAACCCATCCTAGAAATAGTATACTGGGCTTACATATTATTAACATATGCCTTACACGTAACCAAAGGGTTGCAAACCTGACACTGAACAAGTATGTAATCCAGTTTATCAAATGCTTTATCATATTTTTTCTGGGAATTTCTTACTCCCATTATTTTTTTTTTTTTTTGAGACAGTTTCACTTTATTGCCCAGGCTAGAGTGAGTGCCGTGGCGTCAGCCTAGCTCACAGCAACCTCAAACTCCTGGGCTCAAGCAATCCTGCTGCCTCAGCCTCCCAAGCAACTGGGACTACAGGCATGCGCCACCATGCCCGGCTAATTTTTTTCTATATAAATTAGTTGGCCAATTAATTTCTTTCTGTTTATAGTAGAGATGGGGTCTCGCTCTTGCTCAGGCTGGTCTCGAACTCCTGAGCTCAAACGATCCGCCCACCTCGGCCTCCAGAGAGCTAGGATTACAGGCGTGAGCCGCCGCGCCCGGCCAATTTTTAAGA
>VSMD01088974.1:0-22921 GCA_008750895.1 Mirza zaza
CTCTACTATAAATAGAAAGAAATTAATTGGCCAACTAATATATATAGAAAAAATTAGCTGGGCATGGTGGCACATGCCAGTAGTCCCAGCTACTTGGGAGGCTGAGGCAGCAGGATTGCTTGAGCCCAGGAGTTTGAGGTTGCTGTGAGCCAGGCTGACGCCATGGCACTCACTCTAGCCTGGGCAATAAAGTGAGACTCTGTCTCAAAAAAAAAAAAAAAAAAAGAAAGGATGAACAAGTAACTATGGCTACCTTTTTAAAAATTTTCTGAAATACTTAAGTGTTCTTACCGAGTCTTTCTTCTTTAATTTGTATGGTCATTATTTTTTCAAATGTCAACAGAGCTATCCGTTCGAGGCCTGTATCACCCTCGGTTCCCTGGTAAGAGAGCGAAGGGTCCCCTTTAGCAAGAGAGTGAGGTCCAGGAGGGGAGGTGGGGGTGGGGAGACAAGGTGGGGGTGGGGCCAAGACAAATGTGTGTTCATGATCACACTGACCACCGCTAGGAGCGATGGGATGTTCAGTCTCACAGAACAGCCTCTGTAAAGCAACACTGTCTACATATCAGGATAATCTTTCCATGCAGAAAGAGGGAAGATTTTATTCACTGGCTCTAGCATGCCACCATCCAAAGATTTGTCCCCAGAGACATTGGCTGCCCTACCCTTGGGCTGTGCATGTGCTGGCGCCCAGCTGGCAGCACCCCGGTCCCCAGGACACCGAGGTGCCTGGGGAGGGCAAGCAGGTGGTCAGGGTGCTGGCCCTCCTGGGCGTGGTAGCAGTAGTGGGGACTGGAAGCAAATGAGGTCGGGAGGGCAAGGTCACACATAAGACATGCTGGACAGAACTGGCGGACAGTAAGATGTGTCTGCTATGTGGGTCTTCTGTAATGGTCCCCTTGATGGCATGTTCATGTCTGAGGGCTGCTGCCGCAACTGACCACAAATTGGGTGACGTAAAACAACAGGCACTTACTTTCTCACAATTCAGGAGACCAGAAGCCCAAAATCAAGGTGTCAGATGCCTGGTTCCTTCCTGGGGTCTGAGAGAGAGACCCTGTCCCGTGGCATTTTTCTGGCTTTTTGAGGTCACTGGCAATCCTTGTAGTTCCTTGGTGTGCAGCTGCGTGATTCTCATCTCTGCTTCTGTTGTCACATGGCCGTCTCCCCCATAGCTGTCTTACGTGGTATTCTTCTCTGTGTGTGAGTCTCTGTGTCTTTTCTCCTCCTCTTTTTATGTTTCCTCTCCCTTCCTCCCTCCCTCTCTCTCTCCCTCCCTCTCTCCCATCCTTCCTTTCTTTTTTTTTTGAGACAAGGTCTTGCTCCCCCCCCCCCCCAGGAGTGCAACAGTGCTAACATAGCTCACTGTAACCTCAAACTCCTGGGCTCAAGCAATCCTCTTGTCTCAGCCTCCCAAAGTGCTACGATTGCAGGCGTGCACCACTGTGCCCGGCCTCCTCCTCTTCTTGTAAAGACGCCAGTCATGCTGCACTAAGGGTTCATGCTCTTCATCTTAACTGGCCTAATTATATCTGCAATGACCCCGTTTACAAATACGGTCACCTTCTGAGGCTCTGGGAAAGACATGAATTTGGGGGAACACTATTCAACCCAGCATGATATATTTTTATATTCTAAAACCTAATCAGGGCCAGGTGTGGTAGCTCATGCCTATAATCCTAACATTCTGGGAAGCAAGGCGGGAGGATTGCTTGAGGCCAGGAGTTCAAGACCAGATTGAGCAAGAGCTTATCTTTACAAAAAAATAGAAAAATATGCCACGCATGGTGGCACCTGCCTGTCATCCCAACTACTCAGGAGGCTGAGGGGGGAGGATCCCTAAGCCCAGGAGATGGAGGTGGCAGTAAGTTACAATGATGCCACTGCACTCTAGCCAGGGTGACAGAGCAAGACCCTGTCTCAAAAAAAAAAAAAAAATAGCAAAACCAAAATTAAGTCAGGCTGGGCATGGTGGCTCAAGCTTATAACCTCAGCACTTTGGAAGGCTGAGGTGGGAAGATTGCTTGAGCCCCAGGACTTTGAGACCAGCCTGGGCAACATAGCAAGACCCTGTCTCTACAAAACAAAATTTGCCTATCATGGTCGCTCACACTTGTAGTCCCAGCTACTCGGAAGGCTGAAGCAGGAGGATTGCTGAGCCCAGGAGTTCGAGGTTACAGTGAGCTATGATGACAGCACTGCACTCTAGCCTGGGTGACAGAGCAAGACTCTGTCTCAAAAAAAAAAAAATTATTAGTGCTATTTCAATATTATTTTTAAATTGAAATGAAAAGAATGTTAAGAAACACAAGTATCCCAAAGGAAATTCTCGTCGGTTGTGGTTGGTTTGGGTTCCTCGCCTGTCTCTTCACTGGTTTCCTGACACCTTGGTCCATCTGAAGAGACAGAGGTTCCCCTTCTCTTATCCCTTCGTGCAGGGCCTCTGTTGTCAAGGATCCGTCAATAGTCCAGGCTCCCATAAACTCCCCGCTGGCCTAGATCAACCGTCCACTGCGCCACAATAAGGTGATATTTGAGGCCAGAGGAAAACTCTTTATTTGACTGTGTTGTCGACTTCTTTCCATTTAATATGAAAACCATTCGCAGTGTGGCGTCTGTTTCTGCCGGAGCAGAAATTTCTCAACATAAGGTTTTCTGACTTTTTGGTTCCAGGACACTTTTACCCTCTTAAAAATTACAAAAAGCCCCCCCAGGAGATTTGTTTATGTGAGTTATATGTCTTGATATTTACCATGCTAGAAACTAAAATGGAGAACACTTAAAAACATTCCTTTATTAATTCATTCTAAAAGAATAAACCCACATCATGTTAATGTAAATAACACATATTTTATGAAAAATAATTATATTTTCCAAAACAAAAAACACTGAGAAGAGTGGCATTATTTCACTGTTTTGTAAATCTCTTTGCTATCTGGCCTAATAGAAGACAGCTGGATTCTCATATCTGCATTCAGTCTATGGCAGGATGATGTCTTGGTTGAATTATACGAAGAGAATGTGGCCTCACACGGATGCGAAGTTGGAATAGGGAGGGCCTCACAGACCCCCTGAAAGGGTCTCCAGGGTCCCGGGGGGCCTCAGACCACAGGCTGAGAACTGCTGTGCTAGAGCACACACAGCACCTCATAATAACGGTACAACTGTGGTGGGAGTGAAGCAACTTACTCTGAGTACTTTGATTTAATGTGAAATATCTATTTACTGTACAGTCATTTTCGTGATACTACAGTTGGGGGTTGGGAATTTCTGTACTTGTCAGTTCTTCCCCATTCCCAGCACAGCATAAAAGTATAATTTATATCTTGTCGATAGTAAAATGAAACAAATGAATACATTTATAATTTGAAATACAGTTGTTGCCGGGCATGGTGGTTCACTCTCCCAGCCTGGACAATATAGCAAGACCACATTTCTATGAAAAAAATTTAAAAAAAAAAACAGTTTTTGCCTCATAGCAAAATTGGGTACAAAGTACAGAAAAGAATCTTGAAAATCAATTAGAGCAACTTCTTTAGCAGTGAGGAAATTGCCTCAGTGGGGTTCAAATATTTGACCAAGTTAATCTACAAGTTAGTTAAAACAGTTTATTTTAAAATAGTTGTCTTTAAAAAATCATTTCATTGAATAAAGGTTGAGGTAGATAGAGCCAATGGGGAAAATTGTAAGTGAGAGCACTTTATGGGGTTGATTTTGAACTCAGTAACAATAGTAGCTAACATTTAATGGTGCCAGGAATCTTACATCCAACATATTATTCAGTTTTCACAAGAACCCATATATTTATCCCATTTTACAAGTCAGAAAAGAAAGTTTAAATAAATTTAGGCAACTTCCTTGCAGTCACACAACCTGCAAGGGAGGGAGTCATGTCCCTCTGACCACCAAGTCCGTAATCCTTGTATGACACTGCACTGCCTCTCAAGTGTAAATTGCTTTCATATTTTGAAAATTATGTAACTCAACTTTTCTGGACCTCAGTTTTCCCTTCTGTAAATTGAGAGGGTAGGTTCATCTCTAAAAGACTAATGATTTTATGGCCCGGTGCGGTGGCTCACGCCTGTAATCCTAGCACTCTGGGAGCCCGAGGCGGGAAGATTGCTCAAGCTTAGGAGTTTGAGACCAGCCTGAGCAAGAGCAAGACCTTGTTTCTACTAATAATATAAAGTAATTAATTGGCCAACTAAAAATATATAGAAAAAATTAGCCGGGCATGGTGGCACATGTCTATAGTCCCAGCTACTCAGGAGGCTAGGCAGGAGGATCACTTGAGCCCAGGAGTTGGAGGTTGCTGTGAGCTAGGCTGACGCCACAGCACTCTAGCCAGGGCAACAAGAGTGAGACTCTGTCTCAAAAAAAAAAAAAAAAGACTAATGATTTTTATGATATACTAAAATGAGCTTGGTCTTTATTTTTGTGGATTGCATTTATCAATTTACAGATCAGATAATGTCATTTCTGCAGCAAAAACAGATATTTACTTCTATTTACACTTCAATTATGAAAGCTAAATTGTTTAAGTCAGTGTTGTAAATTGGGCTACATCAAACCTCACAGTGTTTCTAAAACATTAAGTTACCATTTAATAACCTGGAAATGTTACATAAAAGCCTGGGTTTCTAGCTTTCTAAGAAAATGGATGATCTGGCAGTACTTGTTCCACATTCCCCCTGGTTACCTGGAGGTGATCACCAGAGAGCCTCCTTAGTTCCTGAAAGTCCCTACTACTTCCTGTGTCCCCCAACACTGAGGCCTCACCCTACTCGGTCCTTATGGTCATTTGAGTTTTCAATCCCTGCCGTAAGAAACACCTCATATTGTTTTTAGGACTGTTAACAAGGTGCTAGTATTGTCAGATTTATATCATGGAATTCCAACAAGTTCATGTATTCATGGATCCAACTGAAATAAAATTAAGAGAGAAGCTTTCTGCTCCAGCCGCCCAGCATGCCGAAGGGAAAAAAGGCCAAGGGCAAGAAGGTGGCCCTGGTCCCCCAGTGGTGAAGAAGCAGGAGGCCAAGAAGGTGGCGAACCCCCTGTTTGAGAAGAGGCCAAAGAACTTTGGCACTGGACAAGACATCCAGCCCAAGAGGGACCTCACCCGCTTTGTCAAATGGCCCCGCTACATCGGTGTGCAGGGGCATAGAGCTCTCCTCTACAAGCGGCTGAAAGTGCCTGCTGCCATTAACCAGCTCACCCAGGCCTTGGACCACCAGACAGCTACTCAGCTGCTCACGCTGGCCCACAAGTACAGACCAGAGAGAAGCAAGAGAAGAAGCAGCGGCTGTTGGCCAGGGCTGAGAAGAAAGCTGCTGGCAAAGGGGATGTCCCCACTAAGAGGCCACCTGTCCTTCGAGCAGGGGTCAACACTGTCACCACCTTGGTGGAGAACAAGAAGGCTCAGCTGGTGGTGATGGCACATGACGTGGACCCCACCGAGCTGGTGGTCTTCCTGCCTGTGCGGTATTGGAAGATGGGGGTCCCTCACTGCATTGTCAAGGGGAAGGCCAGGCCGGGGCGTCCATCCACAGGAAGACCTGCACCACCATCGCCTTCACGCAGGTTAACTTGGAAGACAAAAGAGCTCTGGCTAAGCTGGTGGAAGCCATCAGGACCAACTATAACGACAGATACAACGAGATCCGTCGTCACTGGGGAGGCAATGTCCTAGGTCCGAAATCTGTGGCTCACATCGCCAAGCTGGAAAAGGCAAAGTCTAAAAGAACTTGCCACCAAACTGGGCTAAATGTACGCTGTTGTCTCCTGTACATAAAAGTTATCCTTTAGCCAGAAAAAAAAGAGAGAACCAACTAGCTCAGTGTTTCTCAAAGCGTGGTCCACAAGAACACCATTTGAAAAACTTCTGCAGCTTGGCGTATGTTTCTGCTAGACCATCAGTTCTCAAACTTTGAGACTCTCTGGAAATAGACCTGGGAATGTACATCTTCAACAAGTTCTCCAGGTGATCCTCAGGTACATCTAATTTTGAGAACCAACATCCTACTAAAGCATATAATTAGCTTTGACTATTAAAGTAAAAGCAGAGGCTGGGCGTGGTGGCTCACGCCTGTAATCCTAGCACTCTGGGAGGCCCAGGCGGGAGGATCACTCAAGGTCAGGAGTTCAAGACCAGCCTTGGCAAGAGCCAGACCCCGTCTCTACTAAAAATAGACAGAAATTAATTGGCCAACTAAAAATATATAGAAAAAATGAGACGGGCATGGTGGCTCATGTCTGTAGTCCCAGCTACTCGGGAGGCCGAGGCAGGAGGATCGCTTGAGTCCAGGAGTTTGAGGTTGCTGTGAGCTAGGCTGATGCCACGGCACTCTAGTCCAGGCAACAGAGACTCTGTCTCAAAAAAAAAGAAAAAAGAGTAAAAGCAGAAAAACAATTCATTAATTTGTAAATTGGTCTCCCTACAGTGGTTTTCTGACAGAGCATATTATATTAATAAAAGTTGTTTTTTTTTTCTCCCAGAGACAAGGTCTCACTGTGTCACCTAGGCTGGAGTGCATTGGCGTCATCATAGCTCATTGGAACCTCCTGGGCTCAAACGATCCTCCTGCCTCAGCCTCCCGAGTAGCTGGGACTACAGGCGCACACCACCATGCCTGGCTAATTTTTTAATTTTTTGTAGAGACAGGGTTCTCACTATGTTGCCTGGGCCGGTCTTAAACTCCTGGCTTCAAGCACAAAATATATAAGTCTAAGAGAATTCAGAGGAAGAATTTACTCCTAGCTGGAAAGATCAGGGAAGGCTGTCGTGGGAGATGGCAGCATTTGCACCAGCCCTGTGGTGCATACATAGGACACAGACAGGTGGAGAAGGGCGTTTCGGGGAGGCAGAAACTGCATGAGCAACGGCACAAAGGCAGGAAACTCAGGGGCATGTGTAGGGAATGGCAAGCAACTGCCTTTGGATGTCATAAAGAGTTCATTAAAGGGAGTAGAGGGAGCTAACTAAGCTTGGCAAAGAGGCTTGTCATGAACAAAATATGACTGCTTGACTAAGGCATGTCGCAGCTAGAAGGTTTTTGAAATGATCTCATGATCAGAAGAAAGATGGGAAGGATTTGTCTGGTATGAGTAGAAGCAGAGAAAGCAAGAGGCCAAAAGGTGGCTTAGGCTTGTAATTCCAGCTCGTTGGGAGGCTGAGGCAGGAGGATCGTTAGAGCCCAGGAATTTTAGTCAAGCCTGGGCAACATGGCAAGACTCTCTCCACAGAAATTAAGAAAAAATAGCTGGGCGTGGTGGCATGCCCCTGTATTTCCAACTACCCTGGAAGTTGCGGTAAGAGGATCACTTGAACCCAGGAGTTCAAGGCTCCAGTTGAGCTATGATCATGCCACTGCACTCCAGGTTGGGAGACAGGCAGACCCTGTCTCTAAAACAGAGAAGGAAGAAAGACAAGGCAGATGCTTTAATGATGCTTAAACTAAAGGAATAATACTGAGTGTAGAGAGGAGGAGACAGATTTCTGAGCTACTTTAGGGTTATAAATCATAGATCAGACTTGCCACTGCTCGGTTGCAAAAGGCAGAATCAGAGAAATTCTCAACCTTGGCTGGGTGTTTGAATCACCTAGGAAACTTTAAAGAATGTCCCCCATGCCACTGTAGTGTAGCTGAGATCCACTTACCTAGAAATGGGGCGTGGGAAGTCAGTCACGAGCATATGAGCATGAGTAGTAACACAGGAGATGTTGGTTTGGGAGGAAACAGAACGTCCTCTTGGGCCCAGTGAGTCCAAAGTGTCGGCAGCACATCCAAGTGGAGATTCCCAGCAAATTCTGGAAAATGCTGGGAGTTGTTGAGAAGTTTAAATTAGAGACATAGATTTAAGACTTCACTGCATATAGGTGAGAATTGAAAACAGCTACTCTGAATATTGCTTGAAACGTAGGTTGGATATTTGGCAAACAGTACCTAAGATACAAAGTTATCATGGGAGAGGCAAAGATGAGCTAGCACAACTTGAGGACTATTTACAGGTTTCCCCAAGAGAGTGAACCATTCTAATGGTAACATTTGAACTCCTTTTCTTCCTTTCTTCCTTCCTTCTTCCTACCTACTCTTCATTCTTTTTTTAAAAATTTATTTTTTAATTATTTATTACTATATATTTTTTCTGCCTCTGTTCATTGTTCATTAGGACAAATCATTCTTTTTTTTCCTTTTTTTTTGAGACAGAGCCTCACTCTGTCACCCAGGCTAGAGTGCTGTGGCGTCAGCCTAGCTCACAGCAACCTCAAACTCCTGGGCTCAAGCAACCCTCCAGCCTCAGCCTCCCAGGTAGCTGGGACTACAAGCATGCGCCACCATGCCCGGCTAATTTTTTCTATATATTTTTAGTTGGCCAATTAATTTCTTTCTATTTTTAGTAGAGATGGGGTCTCCCCTTGCTCAGGCTGTATTTGAACTCCTGACCTTGAGCAATCCACCTGCCTCAGCCTCCCAGAGTGCTAGGATTACAGGTGGGAGCCACCACGCCTGGCTGCGCTCTTCATTCTTTTTATGATTTCCTTTTCTTTTGTGTTTGTATGTTAGGAAAAGTAGAAAATGTTAAGTTGTACATGTGTATAATTAAATTCCCAACTTGGACCACTTTGGCTTCTATCCTGGGTTGACTTTCTCAAAACATTACACCATCCCTTAGGGAAAACACTATTTTCTATAGGTGTGGAATGGACTGTGGAGATCGCCAGATATACTGGCCAGAAAAGACTGGGACTCAGCTGGAACTAGATAACCTCTTAGAAGCATAGTAAAAGAAATCCACCAAGTTCCTGAGCTTGATCATAGAGATCAGAATTCACTTCCATCTGGGGAAAAAATCGACTGTTCTCTAAACCCTAATGGAAAAGAGCGTCTCTTCCCTTTCTTGGCTAACTTTCCCAGCCGGTGTTGGAGGGTGTGGCCAGGCTTGGCCTTCTACTCACGCTATCCTTACTTTCCTAATGTGATTTTTTTCACGGGCAGAGGCCTTTATTCATTTTCTGGTAGGGGAGTTTCTGGAGTCGATTCTAAAGGGGGTGTCATCTTTGGCTGCTGAGATCGACTTGCTACCTCTGATTCTCTTAAGGGGCGAAGGACCACCTTTTGGCGACCTGGGACAGTGACAGCCAACGCTGCCTAGGTGACTGAAGCCAGTTGTGGCTGGAAAAAGACAAGTCAGTCTTGCCAAACACTGAGCTTGGGTGCAGGCGCGAAGGATGACAGGATCTGTCCAGTTCCCTCATCCAGAGACATTCTGCGTCCTTCCTCTGGGACTCAAATGACATGGTTAAGACTTCAGTAGTGGCTCACATTGACCTAGACTTCTAATCCATCTAGATTAAATTTGGTTTAAGATATTTTGAACTTGTTTTAACATCCCCACCCGCACCCCAGCCCCAAGAAGTGTGTGCAGTCTCATCTTACTGAAGAGAAAATCAAAGTGTGAAAGTGGTGAGTGACTAGTGCAAGGCCACACAGCCAGCCTGCTACAAAATTGAATAGAGAATTCTTTGGTTCAAATTCAAAATCCTCTCACTGGAGGCCAGGCACAGTGGCTCATGCCTGTAATCCTAGCACTCTGGGAGGCCGAGGCGGGCGGATTGTTCAAGGTTGGGAGTTTGAAACCAGCCTGAGCAAGAGCGAGACCCCGTGTCTACTAAAAGTAGAAAGAAATTAACTGGACAACTAAAAATATGTAGAAAAAGAAATTAGCTGGGCATGGTGGCGCATGCCTGTAGTCCCAGCTACTCGGGAGGCTGGGGCAGGAGGATCGCCTGAGCTCAGGAGTTTGAGGTTGCTGTGAGCTAGGCAGACGCCACAGCACTCTAGCCCAGGCGACAGAGTGAGACTGTCTCAAAAAAAAAAAAAAAAAAATTCACTGCACAAAAAGTTAAGGCAGGTTAGAATTTATTTTGTTGTTGTTGTTTGCTGTTATCATACTTGTCTTCACTTTTTATTTTATCTTCCCAAGACTCTATTCTTCTTTCAATGTGGGCAATAGAAGAAATTTCCTAGAATGCATAGTTTTTCTTTGCATCCATGCATATAGACATTAGCTCTTAAAATGTAATTGTTGGCTGGTGGGATAAATTTTCTTTCTAATAGATCCCACAGGTAGATATCTTAGGAGAAAATATTAAAATGCTTCTGTAGGATATTCAATAGATCTGCTATTATCTTACCTTCCTCAGTTCTAATATTTTAGGTAATTTTCATGGTATTATTGGAAAGCCCTACCCAGAATGGTAATTTTTTTTTTTTTTTTGAGACAGAGTCTTGCTTTGTTTCCCAGGCTAGAGTGAGTGCCGTGGCGTCAGCCTACTTCACAGCAACCTCAAACTCCTGGGCTCAAGTGATCCTCCTGCCTCAGCCTCCTGCGTAGCTGGGACTACAGGCATGCGCCACCATGCCCGGCTAATTTTTTCTATACATATTAGTTGGCCAATTAATTTCTTTCTATTTATAGTAGACATGGGGTCTCGCTTTTGCTCAGGCTGGTTTTGAACTCCTGACCTCGAGCAATCCGCCCGCCTCGGCCTCCCGGAGTGCTAGGATTACAGGCGTGAGCCACCGCGCCCGGCCCAGAATGGTAATCTTAAAACGGTTTTCTTCAATCCTACAAAATTTAAGTAGAGCCAACTGGCCAAACATTCCAGAAGACACAGCTACCTAGAATAGTTCTACTCTAACTAGACCTTCCTTCCTCCTTGGAAGCTGTTCGCCTCTCTAGTCACACCACCTCTCTTACCGGCACCTAACACATCTTCCTGATTCAAAGGGAGTCACCCAGTGTCCTGACACGTACTGCAACTCTCAGAGTCACCTTGTCCAAACAGCCCCTCATCTTCTGCTATGTGCTGAATTGCGTCCCACCCCCCAAACTCACGTGACAAAGTCCTAACCCCAGTAGCTCAGAGTGTGACTGTATTTGGAGACAGGGTCTTTAAAGAGGTAGTTAAGTTAAAATGAAGTCCTTAGCATGGGCCCATCCAAGATGACTCCGGTCCTTGTAAGAAGAAGAGATGCGGGCACAGACACACACGAAAGGAAAACCGCATGAAGACAGGGAAAAGATGCCCTCTCCAAGCTAAGGAGACAGGCCTCAGAAGAAAGTAAGCCTGTGGATGCTGTGAAATTGGACTTCTGACCTCTGGAAGTGAGAGAAAATAAATTTCTGTTGTTTAAGCCACTCAGTATGTGGGACTTTGTTATAGCAGCCCTCGAAAACGAATGTACTTTCTTAGATGCTCTGAATCATGTCCTTCCTCAAAGGAAGCTGGGGAACTGATAGGCCTTAGAGCTGCAGTCGGGGAAAATGTTATGTGCCATCCTTCTGTGCTCAAGCTGATGTTACAGATGTAGCATCAGTGTGACATGTACTTGGATTTACTTTTCTAGCACAGGGAGTAGGATCTGCTCAGCCACCTGTCCTCTCTTGCCCCGTCCTCTTGAGATAGTTGGAACACATTTTTGAAATCTGGAGACAGTAACATCTGTAGCTGTAATATCATTTTTTAGTTTCTTTTATGGAACTAAATAAGTACCTTCTCATTCTGATTTTTAGTTTCTTCTTTTGATCCTATATGTATGGCATGCCCAGTAGAAAATTTTTAGAAATCCATAACTACTATGATTTTACCATATTTTCTCCTACTCTTTTTTCCCCACCCTTTTGAATATATTTTAATCAATGAAAAACAATTTTTCAATTGATAAATATGTTTTTACACATAATTTTATTTTTTGTTGCTTCATCGAACATACAGCATTAGGCCATTTTATTAAAACCTTTTCGGCCGGGCGCGGTGGCTCAAGCCTGTAATCCTAGCTCTCTGGG
This sequence comes from Mirza zaza, assembly GCA_008750895.1. Lineage (NCBI taxonomy): Eukaryota > Metazoa > Chordata > Mammalia > Primates > Cheirogaleidae > Mirza > Mirza zaza. The sequence continues at coordinate 11,854 of VSMD01088974.1, forward strand.
AGGCCGAGGTGGGCAGATCATTTGAGCTCAGGTGTTCGAGACCAGCCTCAGCAAGAGCGAGACCCCATCTCTACTATAAAATAGAAAGAAATTAATTGGCCAACTAATATATATAGAAAAAATTAGCCAGGCATGGTGGCACATACCTGTAGTCCCAGCTACTTGGGAGGCTGAGGCAGCAGGATTGCTTGAGCCCAGGAGTTTGAGGTTGCTGTGAGCTAGGCTGACGCCACGGCACTCACTCTAGCCTGGGCAATAAAGTGAGACTCTGTCTCAAAAAAAAAAAAAAAAAAAAAAACCTTTTCATAAACATTCTACTATATGAAAGTACGAACTGTATTTAAACATTCCCCCATTGATGTATCTGGACCCTAACTAAACGTAACCTTACAGAACTGTTCTTTTCCACACTCATCACAGTCATCAAAATGGACAATCTATCTGGACAGACCTGTAATCTCTTTAAGCATGCTGCTGCCTCTGTTGGGAGTTTCGGTTGTTTTTTTTTTTTTTTGAGACAGAGTCTCGCTTTGTTGCCCAGGCTAGTGTGAGTGCCGTGGTGTCAGCCTAGCTCACAGCAACCTCAAACTCCTGGGCTCAAACGATCCTGCTGCCTCAGCCTCCCGAGTAGCTGGGACTACAGGCATGCGCCACCAAGCCCGGCTAATTTTTTTCTATATATATATTAATTGGCCAATTAATTTCTTTCTATTTATAGTAGAGACGGGGTCTCGCTCTTGCTCAGGCTGGTTTCGAGCTCCTGACCTCGAGGAATCCTCCTGCCTCAGCCTCCCAGAGTGCTAGGGTTACAGGCGAGAGGCACCACGCCCCGCTCAGTTTCGGTTGCTGATGATGACGTTGGTGGGCTAGGTGAGGCGGCAGCTGTTTGTGCGCCCATCTCCATTTATCTGCATGACTGCCATCTCAAGTCTCTCTCTCTTTAATTTGTCATTTCGCTCCTACCACATTTATTGCCTCAGTCTTGGCTAATTCTATCTCTCCTCTACCCAAGAGAGGGAACATTTCTTGCTGAGAAGTCTGATGCCAATAGGAAAAGACACATCAAGCGTGAGAAGAGAGGCCCAAAAGAGGATAAGCTTGGGGTAGAGTCAGGGAAAGGCAGAAAAGAAAGAGCATTCTGAGCTGGTCACAGTGGCTCATGCTCATAATCCCAGCACTTTAGGAAGCCAAAGAGGGAGGATTGGTTGAGGTCAGGAGTTCGAGACCAGCCTGAGCAACATACCAAGACCAGTCTCTATAAAAAAGTAGAGAAAAATTGGTGGGGTGTGGTGGTACATAACTGTAGTTCCAGCTACTCAGGAGGCTGAGGTGGGAGGATCGCTTGAGACCAGGAGTTTGAGGTTATGGTGAGCTATGATCATGCCACTGCCCTCATGCCTGGGCGACAAAGCAATACCTTGTCTCAAAAGAAAAGAAAAGAAAAGAAAGAGCATTCTGGCACTTTTTAGAACCAGTAGGACCAAAAGTTGGTGCCATCCCTAAGGTATAGCAAATTATAGCGCTCACCTCCTGCCTGGGTTTTAGAGGGTTCATGGCAGCTGAAGAAAAGGAAGACACTGTAGTAAATAGGAAACTAAAATATGATGTGACATAGTTTATATAAAGTATTTAGAACAGTGTCCAGCATGTTGCTCAATAATGTCAAGCTATTGTTATCATCATCATCACTATTGTTATTTCTGTAGCCCTTCGGCAAATTCCTCCTTCTTGTATAATCTTTCACAATTTACTGCCGTTTCTGGTTCTATTAGTCAAGACTTGCACTGATGTTCATTTGCATCAAGGCAAGGAGTTTCTTTTCTTTTCTTTTTTTCAGAGACAGGATCTCACTATGTTGCCCAGGCTGGAGTGCAGTGGCTAATTCACAGGTGCAGTCATAGCACACTATAGCCTCAAACTCCTGGACTCAATTGATCATCCAACCACCTCCTCCTGAGTAGCTGGGACTATATGTATGCACCACTGCACCCAGTCCAAGGCAAGGACTTTTTAAGTGCAAAGAAACCACAAAAACATTATTTCCACTTTTTATTAAAATTCTCACTTTGATAATTTTTCTCTCACTGTACTGTGGACTTACAAACGAAATAATGGGGCCGGGCTCAGTGGCTCACACCTATAATCCTAGCACTCTGGGAGGCAGAGGCGGGTGGATTGCTAGAGCTCTAGGAGTTTGAGACCAGCCTGAGCAAGAGCGAGACCCCCTCTATACTAAAAATAGGAAGAAAGTAATTGGCCAACTAAAAATATACAGAAAAAATTAGCCGGGCATGGTGGCACATGCCTGTGGTCCCAGCTACTCGGGAGGCTGAGGCAGGAGGATCACTTGAGCCCAGGAGTTTGAGGTTGCTGTGAGCTAGGCTGACGCCACGGCACTCTAGCCTGGGCAAAAAAGCAAGACTCTGTCTCAAAATATAAAGGAAATAATAGGATGCATCCAGTTGCCACATATGATCCCAATAACTCCGTTTCCTGGTTAGTTATATTTACCTAGAACAAAAACCTAAGATCTTCTCTTCTTAAGTGTAACTTTTCTACATGACAAAGTCTTTCACAATTTTATATAAATTGAAAGCAGGTATTCTAAACACAGATTCCTGTAGTGGCCAGGTGGCTAACATAAAGGAGTGCGTGGAGCCTGATGTATACAGCGTATGCCCCGTCTAAAGAAGGCAGCAGCTAGTCAGCAAAAGCAGCATGTAACCAGGCAAGAAATAGCCAGATCTGTCTAATTTTCAAGAGAAGCCACAATTCTGTATATTGATCTGAAGTCTCCCAATTTTTAAATCTTGGAAACTAATTTTAAAATTTCTAAACATTGTGAGAGACAAAACACTTCTGCAGATCATTGGTTTGTAACCCCTAACTCAAGGCGTATTTGTTTCCCATTTACAGAAAACCCCTTTGGGCACGAGCTGAATTTTTGACTGCACAGTGCAGACTGAGCTTCCATGAGAACGGCTGTGCCAAGGCAAGCCCACCCACTCTTCTCCACAAAAGACGTAGGGAGGTTTCCTGGTTTCTCTTAGTCCAGGAAACTCACTACCAATTGAGGAATAAAACTGTGCCCAGACATTTTGGTAGAAATTATAAAAATCCTCCTGACAGAAGGGAATTACAGACTCGGTGTGGCGGCTCACACCTGTAATCCCAGCCAGCACTCTGGGAGACAGAGGTGGGAGGACCACTTGAGGCCAGGAGTTCAAGACCAGCTTGGGGATGCAAGACCCTGTCTCTGCAAAAAAGTAAGAAAAATTAGCTGAAAGTAAGAAAAATTAGCTGAGTGTGGTGGCCTCAGCGTGTAGTCCTAGCTATTTGGGAGGTTGAGGTGAGAGAATCCCTTGAGCCCAGGAGTTTGGGGCTGCTGTGGGCTATGATCCCTCTGCTTGCCCTCCAGCTTGGGCAACAGAATGAGACCTTTTCAAAAAAAAAAAAAAAAAAAGAATTATATATGAAGTGTTTAGGCCAAATAGTAATTCCATTTATAAAGGTAATTAATTTCCCAAATTGATTCTAAAAGAATTTACTAGCAAGGGCTACAACAGAAGAAATTATTAAGGCAGAGTGTTTCTAATTTTCTTATTTGAAGAGGGGAATGATAGAAGGAGTTAGCTTTCTTATGAAATTAGAACTTAAAAAAAGATGACACATCATATCAAAACACTTTAAGAAATGTTACATTTCTACACTTTGTCAAAGAAGTTAAATACACTCAAATGTAGCGAGATGATTGTTTTAGCATTGCGTTTTGTTTAATTTTTTTAATTCTTTAGTTTTTCTTATTGTAATATATCTAGTGGCTAAATTCCAGCAATTTTTGCACAATGATATGCAATTCATTCTCATGTTTTGACAGTGTTAAAACATGACTTTGTGTTATTGACAATCTCCTGGTTTCTTGAAGAAAAACACTAGTGGTTTTATTGTCTTCTTAGAGAGTACTAATTATCATTAAAAGTGTGACAAAAAGGAGGAGGAGGAGGGAGAGGAGGGAAAGAAAGAAAACAGTCTTCACTGGGAATAGATAACAAAATATTTGAAATGAGAAAAGATAAAATATATTCATATACCAATGAACGCTAAGAACTTCTATCACTGGTAGGTTGCCAATTGGTTAAAGCAGAGAGCAACCACTCCCTTTGGAAAATTAGCTGGCAGTATGAATTAGCTATAATGAAAAGATAATGACCATGTATGAAAGGTTTGTTTGTTATGTTAGATTTTAATTTCTATTAAAAAGATTGGACTTCTGACCCGGCGCGGTGGCTCACGCCTGTAATCCTAGCACTCTGGGAGGCCGAGGTGGGCGGATTGCTCGAGGTCAGGAGTTCGAAACCAGCCTGAGCAAGAGTGAGACCCCCGTCTCTACTATAAATAGAAAGAAATTAAGTGGCTAACTAGTATATATAGAAAAAATCAGCCGAGCATGGTGGAGCATGCCTGTAGTCCCAGCTACCCGGGAGACTGAGGCAGCAGGATTGCTTGAGCCCAGGAGTTTGAGGTTGCTGTGTGCTAGGCTGACGCCATGGCACTCATGCTAGCCTGGGCAACAAAGCAAGACTCTGTCTCAATAAATAAATAAAGGCTAGAATTTAAAACGAAAAAAAATTCATTTACTAATGAAAAATACACTTGGTAAAGTAATACAAATACTTTGAGCACAATTGCTTTGCATATAAACATTCAAGAAGTACTTGTGGGCTGAAGAAATGTTTGGATGAAAATGAAATATTTTTATTCTGAAATGCTGTGATATTGCAAAGAAATATTTCAAATTATTGCTGTATCAAATATTGAAATTTAAAGGTTTTTAATTATACAATTCGTCAGAGTAGATGAGTCATTGTTACTCAAAACAAAGCTTGTTCTGGGGCGAAATTAACATAATTTGAATGGTCAAGTAGTGAAAATTAAAGCATTTCATTTGCTGTCTACTCAATGCTAAAGTTCTAAGCAAATTTGCATCGAGAAAACATGATGAATAGGATTAATATATTAAGAGTATTGCTTGATTAGAGATTGTGCATCAACATCCATTTTGGAGACCTTGAAAAGACAGACACAGCTTTATCACGAATCCATATTGAAAAGGATCGGACGTGTAGCCCAGGCAGAATCGCACGGGCATAAATCCCACACGGTGACGTCCCAGCAGATTTATAATCCCGGGACCTGGATTGACGCCGACTTGCAGCTGAGGCTTTGATTTCATTTCTTTTGCGTGGAAAACAACCGGAGAGGGAAAGTCCGCGAACGCCGAGAGGCCGGGCACGCGGGGAGGGAGAGCGCGGCGCCTGCCCCGGCCCCGCCGCCCGGCACAAAGCGCGCCCGCCCGGCCCGGGGAGGCCGCCCCGCCGGCCGGCCGCGGGATCCCTCCGCCCGCGCGGCCCCTCCGCGCCAAGTAGTGCGCCGTCGCCCCGAGCGCTTCCCCAGCGCGGGCCGGCCGCGAGCGCGGGGCGTCCCTGGGCCGCGCGCGGACCGCGTTCCCACCGCGAGCTCCCCGCGGGCGGCGGCCGGGCCGGGCGTGTGCGGGCGGCGGGGCCCGCGCGGCCGGCGGGGGAGGCAGGTGCCCCGCGGCCCGCCCCGCCCCCAGCCCCACCCGCCGGCAGGAAGAGGAAGGAGCGCGGCCGGGCCCACGGGCCACCCGCCAGGCCTCGCGGGGCGGGGGCGCCCCGGCCCGGGGAGCGCGTGACCTAGTTCGTCCTAAAGTGGATTTGACAGGTTGTCAGCTCCGCTCCCCACCCCCACCGCCTTCCGGGTCTGTCTCCCCGGCGCGGGGCGGCCCACCGCCCGCCGCCTCCGGCTTGGCCTCCCATTGGCCCTCGCGCCGCCCGGCGCCCCGCCCCCTCCAGCTCTCCCTCCCATTGGCGTGGCGTCTCACCCCGCCCCAGGCCCGCCCTCCCATTGGCCTCGAGTCTCCTGGCGCCCCGCCTCACCACGGGCCCGCCTCCGTCTCAGTTCGTCTTCCCATTGGGCTCGCGTCGCCTGGCGCCCCGCCCCGCCCCCGAGGGCCCGTCCCCCGCGCCCCGGCTCGCCCTCCTATTGGCCGCGTGCCGCCTGGCGCCCCGCCTCCCCGGGCCGCCGTACGGACCGGGGCCCGGCTCGCAGCGCCGCGCTGGGCCCTCGCGGGCGTGGCTCAGGCCCGGCCTCCTCCTTCCCTCCTGCGGGCCTCTTCTCTCCCTGCGCCGCCGTCCGCGCGTGGCGGGAGCCCGGGCGCCGTGGGGCGCCTGCCGAGTCGCTCCCCGCCCGCCCCTCCGCCGCTCCTTGTTCTACCTCGGGACTTCTCGCTCTTCCTCCCTGAAAGAGGAGGCAGCGGATCCCGTCTCCGGGTTTTCGCCTGGCGCCGCGGCTGCGAGCTCCCCCGCCCCCCCGCCCCGCCCCCCCGGGCCCCGCGGCCGCAACAGCCCTCCTGGCGCGGGGCGAGCGTCCGTGTCTGCGCCTCGATTGCTTTGGCCGTCCAGGGTGGAAGTGCCCTGGGACGCCCAGGCCAGCCAGGCCCAGCGTCGAGGCGGAAGCTCTTGAAGTTCCAAGTGGGACTGCGACGGCAAACTCGATTGTCCCAGCGCTGTGATCAGCGTTTCCCGAGGAAGTTACTTTTACGTCGACTGTCTATGCAGTGTCGTTCTAACAGCTTGAAATTCGTATGTGCGTTTTTAAATGCTTGAGCTAGCTTTGTAGAAGGCTGCTTTCGCTTGTAAGGACACACTGACTAAATAAAGAGGCTCAGGTTTGGAGCAGATCCTCACCCAAGCCATTTGGCTCGAAGCACGAGACATCCTTGATTATTCAAATGAGGACACTCAAGTAACTTTCCCAAGCTCGTTAAAGTGGGAGATCTCAAACGTGGACCCAGGTCGGGCTCCGGAGGCCCATCGGGACCACCCATTGCGGCTCATTAATATATCCAGAAGGAAGTCAGAACTATTCAAGCTGTCTTCCCACCTACCACCGGGGGCTTCGTGAGCTCCCCTCCATGGTTTTCTAGAGCCTGCCTTATAGGATCCCTGCTTTACAGGAGCACCTTCAGCCCACTGGGCTCCAGACACCTTTCTGCCAAGACCTTCTTGCCACAGGGCTTTTGCACTGAACTAGGTCCTTTCTCTGCCCCCCCAACCTGTTACTTTCTGTTTTTAAATGTTTCCTTTAGAGCACTTAGCATCGTCTGAAAGCATCATGTTTATTTACTTGTTATGGTCTGTTCCCCTTCTCCCACCATTAAGGTGTGAGCTCCTGGCCACAGGGGCCTTTTCTGTGTTTTGAAGAAATAAATTTTTAATAGGACAAACATCTCCTTGGGAGAATGGGAGAAGCTGCCTCAAATCCACCTGAGGCAGATCACGGGCTTTGTAAGGAGGGGCCGCAGGCTTTGGGGCAGGTGGAGGGGGATGGTGAGTTCTTCAGTCAGGAAATCTGCCCTGGGGCCTTCTCAACTCCTTTGTCTTGCAGAAAATCCATCTTTTCAGAGGATGTTTATAATCCCAGCACTTTGGGAGGCCTATTGAGGCAGGAGGATCACCTGAGGCCAGGAGTCCATCATTAGTAGTTAAGGGAGAGGATTATAAAAAATATGTAGGGTTTCCTGGAGCCAGTTACGGTATATCCAGGGTGCAAGGTAGGTGCTCAACAAATCCTTGAATAAGTGAATGGGTATGTTAGCTGTGATCAAATGGACTAACCAACTATCCTTCTTGTTGCCAAAATTATGTAGACACACTTAGAGTTGGGAAAATAGCTATTCTCTTTGTAAATTTTTTGTTTCTTTGATATGCATACTTCTTGCCTTTTATTATTATTATTTTTTTTTTTTTTTAAGACAGGATCTTGCTCTTTTGTCTGGGCTAGAATGCAATGGTGTCATCATAGCTCACTGCAACCTCAAACTCCTGGCCTGAAGCGATCCTCCTGCCTGGGCTTCCCTAAATGCTGGTACTACAGGCAGTAGCCACCTCGTCCTGCCTATTTTCTGCTATTTTTTGACAAGGAGCATGAGAAACAAGGCCTGTTGCCCCAAGGCCACCCTTTTGCCTACTTCTTTTCCAGCTGTTCACTGAATGTAGTCACTGGCCTTGCCCTTACCCTGGCCCCAGGTGGGTAGATACTTGGCTGGCAGCCCCTTCATCCAGGGCAGTCTCAGCCGCTCTTTGCTTGGCAGAGAGCCTAGGGTGGGGGAAGGGACAGACTCCTGGTTCAGTGCGGAGAGCCCTGGCACTCAGCTGTAGCCCTGGAGGTGGTTAAGAGTCATCCCCTCAGGGCAGTAAAGCAGAACAGAAGAGGCCTCTGCTGCCTTCCTCCTTCCTCCTCCTCAAACAGGCTTCTGGGCTTTTATTCAGCAGCTAGATGTCTGTGTGATCTTTTTCAGGAATCTTTGCACATGGGGCACTCTATGTGCTCTCTACATGAGGCCAAGAGAACCCTGCTGGAGAGCTGAATTTAATCCTAACTGCCCTAAACAGGCAGCGTGAGCTGGCCAAAGCCTAGTAACCTCTCTGGGTCTTGGTGACCCCATCTGCCTTTGCCTGTGTTGTTTGCTCATAGTTATATTATTTATTTATTTATTTATTTTTGTGACAGAATCTCACTCTTTTGCCCTGGGTAGAGTGCCGTGGCATCAGCCTAGCTCACAGCAACCTCAAACTCCGGGGCTCAAGTGATCCTCCTGCCTCAGCCTCCCAAGTAGCTGGGACTACAGGCAAGCACCACGATGCCCAGCTAGTTTTTCTATTTTTTTTTTGGTAGAGATGGGGTCTCGCTCTTGCTCAGACTGGTCTTGAACTCCTGAGCTAAAGCAGTCCTCCTGCCCTTGCCTCCCAGAGTGCTAGGATTACAGGCCTGAGCCACCACATCTGGTCTGTCCTGTTCATAGTTGTAAAGATACAGTACAGACATCTCAGATTTTAGCTGCTACAAACTATCAGTTCCAAACAAGGATCCCATGGCTTCCCCTCAGGGCCACAGAGAGGCTGCCAGTAGCGTTAGAAACCAATGCTTCCTAATTTATGTCCACTAGGAAGAAGCTACTTAAGTTCCTGCATTCCAGCCCAGAGTCCTCCAAGTCCCCCAAGGACCCTGGCCAGGCGAATGGAAAGTGATGACCAGGTTAAATCAAGCAGCAGTGCACATTTTTGGAGCAGGGTGGGGTCAGCCTCTCCATTAAGTGTGTATGAGATCTTAACACTTTAGGCATGGGGCAGGAGACAATAGATGCTGAGTAGACATTCAACAATGCCTTTGCAGGGCGCACGGATAGCTGATAACTGTTCACTATTGCTGTTGGCAGCAAAGATGTGGTATGAGAGAATCGGCCTGGTGCCACACATCATTCTCTCAGGTCCCTAATCTGCCACTAACTTTGTGATTTAATTTTTTTTTTTTTTTTTTGAGACAGAGTCTCACTCTGTTGCCCAGGCTAGAGTGCTGTGGCGTCAGCCTAGCTCACAGCAACCTCAAACTCCTGGGCTCAAGCAATCCTCCTGCCTCAGCCTCCCGAGTAGCTGGGACTACAGGTGTGTGCCACCATGCCTGGCTAATTTTTTTTTGTATATATATTTTTAGTTGTCCAGTTTAATTTCTTTCTATTTTTAGTAGAGATGGGGTCTCAAGATAAATTATGGGAATTATACAATCCTAGAAGTGGAAGAATTCTTTTTGTAAATTTTTTTTTCCGCCCAGCCAGAAGTGGAAGAATTCTTAGGGGTCACAGGGTTCAGACATTCAAAGGACAGACTTGGAAACTGACACGCATAGAGATGAGTCGGAGTCTCAGTTTCTTTCTTTGTAAAGTGAGGCTAATAGTACTGGTCTTGTCTACACTCTGTTATTATGGGATCAAGTGAGATAATGTATATATGAAAGGCTTGGTAAAGTACCAAAAATCCTACTCTTATGCAAAGCATTATATTGGTATTATTATTAGTGTAGTAAGGAGGCTTCATTAAGAGGAGAAAGGGAGGGTACTTTCAAAGAATAAGCTTACCTGGCTCCAAATGAATAATGGCACTTAAGAAAGAGTGACTTGTGTGCGTGCGTGTGTGTGTGTGTGTGTGTGTGTGTCCTTGTGAGGGTGAGGTGGGGAAGGTGTGTTGAGGTGTGGCCCTCAGTGTACCCTTAAGGAGTGGCATAAGGAGTGGCACTTAGCATGGGAGATTGGTGTGGTAGTTGGAGATACATTGAAATTCTCTCCTTGACTGACATTTGAGGAGTGGAGAGTTGCTGACTTGGGAGGGCAGATCTAGTACTAGGAAGAGACAACCTTTTTTTTTTTTTTGAGACAGAGTCTCACTTTGTTGCCCAGGCTAGAGTGAGTGCCGTGGCATCAGCCTAGCTCACAGCAACCTCAAACTCCTGGGCTCAAGCAGTCCTCCTGCCTCAGCCTCCCGAGTAGCTGGGACTACAGGCATGTGCCACCATGCCCGGCTCATTTTTTCTATATATATTAGTTGGCCAATTAATTTCCTTCTATTTATAGTAGAGATAGGGTCTCGCTCTTGTTCAGGCTGGTCTCAAACTCCTGAGCTCTAAACGATCCGCCCACCCCGGCCTCCCAGAGAGCTAGGATTACAGGCTTGAGGCACCGCGCCCGGCCATAGGAAGAGACAACCTTTTACAAAGTATTCTTTTATTTTACCATCCTGTGCTAGTTCAGGTCTTCTGAAAAACAGATGCCAAGAAGATTGTCATACAAGAGATGTATGGGGGCCAGGCACAGTGGCTCATGCCTGTAATCCTAGCACTCTGGGAGGCCGAGGCGGGCAGATTGCTCGAGGTCAGGAGTTCAAAACCAGCCTGAGTGAGACCCCATCTCTACTATAAATAGAAATTAATCGGCCAACTAATATATATATATATATATATATATATATATATATATATATGAGCCGGGCATGGTGGCGCATGCCTGTAGTCCCAGCTACTCCGGAGGCTGAGGCAGGAGGATTGCTTGAGCCCAGGAGATTGAGGTTGCTGTGAGCTAGGCTGACGCCATGGCACTCACTGTAGCCTGGGCAGCAAAGCGAGACTCTGTCTCAAAAAAAAAAAAAAAGACATGTAT
>VSMD01088976.1:0-15460 GCA_008750895.1 Mirza zaza
CTGCTGGGCAGCCACCAATGGGGCATCCACTGATGGGGCAGCCACCACTGGGGAATCCACTGCTGGGCAGCCACCAATGGGGCATCCACTGATGGGGCAGCCACCACTGGGGCATCCACTGCTGGGCAGCCACCAATGGGGCATCCACTGCTGGGCAGCCACCAATGGGGCATCCGCTGCTGGGCAGCCACCAATGGGGCATCCGCTGCTGGGGCAGCCACCACTGGGGAATCCACTGACAGGGCAGCCACCACTGGGGAATCCACTGCTGGGCAGCCACCAATGGGACATCCACTGACGGGGCAGCCACCACTGGGGAATCCACTGCTGGGCAGCCACCAATGGGACATCCACTGACGGGGCAGCCACCACTGGGGAATCCACTGCTGGGCAGCCACCAATGGGGCATCCACCGACCAGGCAGCCACTGACAGGGCAGCCACTGCCAGGGCATCCACGGGCTGGGGCAGCCACTGACGGGGCAGCCACTGATAGGGCAGCCACCGACGGCACCAGCCCTTCTGTGCCACAGTCAGGGATCGAGTCTATCAGGCCTCAGTGGCCAGTGGCCATGAGTGCGGGTCACTGGGGAAGAGGGGACAGGTTTGCCCTGCGTCTAGGATGTAGCCATCCAGGATGCAGGAGCCCAGGGCTAAAGTTGGGGCTCGGTGCTTGTCCCGCCTGCGCTGTGGGCCCACTGGCTGTGCCCTCCCGCGGGCCTCAGTTTCCCCTGCTCGCCTCTCCATGCGGATGGCTTCCGTGCGCCGCAGCTTCTCCTCCCAGGTCTCATTGAGCTCGGCTATGATCTTCTCTGTTTCCTGCGGGTGGGACAGAGCGGGGTGAGCCCCCTGGCGGGGCGGGGCTGCAGGGGCTCTGGGGGCCACAGGGGCGCAGGTACCAGGAAAAGGGGCCGAGCACGGAGCCCACACTCCTGGGTTCCCCAGGCAGAGGATGTCGCTGGAAGCCCAGGGTGAATTCAGAGAAGGTGCAACTTTCCCGGGACGTGGGGGGACAAGGAGAGGCAGAAGAGCCTGGAGGGAGCTCGGAACACAAGTCCCCGGAGACGCTGGGCCTGGCTCCTACCACGGCCGCATCCCGTCCCTCAGGACACGGAGACACTTCCCAGCACCAGCTCCGGCTCTCCATGCCTGCCCCCCACCCCAGGAGGGGCCCCCCACACCCCAGGTGGACCTACATTCCCCAGGAGGGGCCCCCCACACCCCAGGTGGTCCCACATTCCCCAGGAGGGGCCCCCACACCCCAAATGGTCCCACATTCCCCAGGAGGGGCCCCCCACACCCCAAATGGTCCCACATTCCCCAGGAGGGTCTCCCCACACCCCAGGTGGTCCCATATTCCCCAGGAGGGCCCCCCCACACCCCAGGTGGTCCCACATTCCCCAGGAGGGGCCCCCCACACCCCAAATGGTCCCACATTCCCCAGGAGGGGCCCCCCACACCCCAAATGGTCCCACATTCCCCAGGAGGGTCCCCCCACACCCCAGGTGGTCCCATATTCCCCAGGAGGGGCCCCCCACACCCCAGGTGGACCCACATTTCCCAGGAGGTCCCTCCACCCTGGGTGAACCCACATTCCCTAGGAGGTCCCCACACTCCAGGTGGACCCTAACCTCAGAGTCACAGCCCCGCCCCCGCCCTCACACCTGCCTCGGGTCGGCCTCCGTGTCTCGGCCCCCAGCCCCACCATCCCTAGGTCCGGGCTCACAGCCCGCTCTGCCCTTCGATGTGCGAATGGAAAACCTAGAACCAGCCAAGCCCACTGCGGGACTAGGAGCAGGGTGGGACACGGGCGTGGCCGACCTCGTGCAGGTGTGAGCAGGGACGCCTGCCTGGTCTTCTCACGGGCTGCAGGCCCCACACACGCCAGGCCAAGAGCTGCTGCGATCTAGCAGTGAACCCGGCGAAGGGGTGTGGGGGCCAGGGGGGTGGGACTGACTCCTCCCCACGCAGGGCCACCCCAGGGCCCTGCTCCTACCCGGCACCCACCTACGCGAGGAGTCCGGGTCCCGGGCGCCCAGCACTGAGTGCTCCCCCAGGCTTGGCATGGGGTATGGGGGCCACAGGCCGTGCAGACACTAAGGCTGGGGTCCCGTGGGGGCCCTTCTGCCTAGCAGACGGATGCCTGGCAGCCCACGGCCTAGGGCCCAGATGAACGCCCTGGGCTGCCTTGGGCACCCTGGGTGGTGGGGACAGGCCACCGTGCACCTGGGGCCCAGATGAACACCCTGGGCTGCCTTGGGCACCCTGGGTGGTGGGGACAGGCCACCGTGCACCTGGGGCCCAGATGAACGCCCTGGGCTGCCTTGGGCACCCCGGGTGGTGGGGACAGGCCACCGTGCACCCGGGGCCCAGATGAACACCCTGGGCTGCCTTGGGCACCCTGGGTGGTGGGGACAGGCCACCGTGCACCTGGGGCCCAGATGAACGCCCTGGGCTGCCTTGGGTGCCTCGGGTGGTGGGGACAGGCCGCCGTGCACCTGGGGCCCAGATGAACGCCCTGGCTGCCTTGGGCGCCCCGGGTGGTGGGGACAGGCCGCCGTGCACCTGGGGCCCAGATGAATGCCCTGAGCTGCCTTGGGTGCCTCGGGTGGTGGGGACAGGGCACCGTGCACCTGGGGCCCAGATGAACGCACTGGGCTGCCTTGGGTGCCTCGGATGGTGGGGACAGGCCGCCGTGCACCTGGGGCCCACGTGAACGCCCTGGCTGCCTTGGGCGCCCCGGGTGGTGGGGACAGGCCACCATGCACCTGGGTGGCCTCACGCCCGAGACTGTTCTACTACGGTGTCTCAAGGCCTTCCCCACAGCCCAGCCCTCCGAGCCCCCACGGTGCCCCACGGCGCCCCGGCCCTCACCTTCAGCCTCTCAATGGCCTCCTCGCTGCCCGGGGCAAACAGGATGCGCTCGTGGAGGCTGGACACAGAGGCCGCTCGGCTGGACAGGGCGGAGAGCGAGGACGAGGGGCTCATGCCCACCAGGGCATTGGTCACTGTGGAGAGATTGTCAGGGAGCCACGGTTATGGTTATCATTGTCAAGGGCGGATGCGTCCACAGGGAGGGAGGGAGGGAGGGAGGGAGGGAGGGAAGGACGCAGACAGGAGAGAGAGAAAAGAAAGACGCAGGGACAAGGCGAGGGAGGGGGCAGGAGGGGGAAGCAGCAGCCCTGCTGAGGCGCAGCCAAGCACATGCAAGGCCGTTCCAGCCCACCAGAGGGGCGGCGGACGGGCCCAGCCCCCAGTCTGCCCTCCCCGCAGCAGCTTGGCATGGCCCAGCCCCCGGGCCCCCTGGCGTCCCCCACCCTGCTGGGCCCTCACCTGCCCTCACCTGCCTCCCAGGGCCCTGCCCGGCGCCGGCTCACGGGAGCCCACCCAGCGCCTGTCCACTGCCCGTCCTGGCACCAAGACCCCCAGGCTCATCCTCATCCTCCCTGGGGGGCCGTCTGCCCCTCACACCCGCCATCGGCCAGGGCCACCAGTGTCCCCAAGCTGCAGGGGCTGGACTGCTCTAACCATTCAGCCCACTAAGGTGGAAATTGGCCAGAGACCTCCCCGACCAGAGAGGTGAGTGCAGCCTCCACTGCGGTGGCTCAGCCCCAGCCCGGGGCTGGCTGTCCTCAAGACCCGTGGGGGCCGGGGCCGGAACGCCCCTGGAGTGGGTGGGAGAGGCCCCTCCTGGCAGAAGCAGACGCACGAGCGGGCAGCAGCAAGCGGGGGGCCACTCTCGTGCTGGGGAACAGGGCGCCCTCGGCCCAGGGTCAGGGAGGCACCGAACCCCACGGAGCCAGGCCCGAGGCACAGGGGAGAGGAGGCTGGCGGGACTCGGCTCAGACTCGCGGCAGTTCCGGGGAGCAGGGCCCCGCGTGTGCGGCCGGCTGCAGAGACAGCCAGCAGGTGAGGCCCGAGCACGGGGCAGGGCCCTCCACCCTCAGCCCTCCTGGAGCCTTGGCACTGACGCTCCGACCTTCCCAGGCCTCCAGGTGCACAGCGGGGCCGGACGCCCCGACCTCGGCCACGCTCAGCCTGAGATGGCCTGGGCTGCACCTTGACCTCCCAGCTGCCTCAGTTTTCCACATAGACCGTAGAGCTGGGAGGCTGGGCTCACAGGCAGACGCGACCCCACGTCTACCCGGAGGGCCCTGGGGGGGCATCCCTGGCCCTGGGACTCGGCCCTCCCCGCCATGCTGCCAGGCCCCGCGACGGCCGGCGGGAAGCGGGGTGCGGACGGCGGGCGGGGAATACACACATTTGGGTCCTCCGGGCACAGTGCTGGCTACGGGGGAGGGAGGCGTGGCGAGGAGAGACAGAGAAACAGAAGAACAGGGTTGTCTCCAGAGGGCCGAGGCTGGCGGCCAGGAGCAGGCAGGTGGCCACAGGCGGGGCGGGGGTCCGCGGCGTGGGGGCCCAGGGGCCTCTGCAGCCCGGCACTGAGGCCTCCCGGGGAGCCGTCTCTGGCCGCGTGGGCCAGCACCAGACCCCAACCACGCGGCTGCATCCGGCCTCGTCCGGGGCCCTGCCGGCCTCCCCCCAGAGACAGCTCTGCCCAAGGGCGGGGACGGGGACGGGGATCCAGGCCAGGGGCTGCGGGGGGCAGCTGGGGGCCGCCCAGCCCGCGCCGCAGCCAGTGGGACGGTGGCCCCGGGAGAAAGGACGTGATGGCCGAGAGCCCCAGCCGGGCCCCGCGGGACGGCCGTGCGGACACTCACTGTCGGTGATGTCGCCGAGCCCCTGCGCGTACAGCAGGTCCCGCAGCCGCGTCACCTCGTCCTTCAGCTCGCGGATCAGCTTGTTGTTGGGGTCCTCGTTGATGACGGCATTGCAGCGGATCTGCTTGGCCCGGTCGGCGTACCTGGCGGCGGGGGGGCCTGGGTAGCACCTGGGGCAGGTCCCTGCCCGGGTCCCCGCCTGGGGCACAGCAGCCGGGCCGGGGTGGGTGGGGGGTGGACCCGGCGGCACAGCCTGGTGCAGAGTGAGGCGTCGTCCCCACTGCAAGTCTCCGGGGACGGCCCGGGGGGCCCCTGGCCTGGGGACGTCTACAGGTGGGGTCCCCCAGCCCCGGCTCACCCACCTGGGGAAACTGAGTTCCAGGGGGAGAAGGAACAGGGCAGCGTCCTCTCCCCATAGTGAGGGCAAAGCCCTCAGGGACAGGACGCTGCCTTGTCTCTTCTCCCCTTGGGACTCAGTTTCCCCAAGTCTTTGCCCTACACCTGTGGCCCCAGGGTGGGGGAGCAAGTCCAACCACAGGGAACTGTGAGACCGTCTGTGTGTACGTGTGTTCTAGCACATTCCACGCACCCGCAGATGCTCACAGCTACACACCTGTGTCACATGTACCTAAGCTGAGACGCATGCCCTTCTTTCCTTCTTACCACAGCTGATGCGAGGTCCAAAGAGGCAAGAGACCAGACTCAAATAGCCGTGCAGCCCCCCGCAGGGCTGAGGGCCCAGACTCCCCACCCCACAGCCAGAAAGATCTTTTAAGACGCCCGTGCGCCCCTCTCGCTAATCAGAAACCCCCAGTCCCCCCCCACTAGCCTGCAGGTCAGTGTGACACTCACCCACCGGAGCACACCGCTCCCAGCCTGGTGCCCCAGGGCCACCCGCAGCCCCAAAGCACACCCCAAAGGCTGGTGGGAATGGAACGGGGCCCCTGCAGGCCCGGGAGCCCTACAACAGCCACTTCCAGCCTCACACAGTCCTGGGTGAAGCCCCCCCAAAAGAGGCAGCCCTGTCCCTGGTGTTCCCAGCCCCGGGCGAGGGGCGGCGCTGGGCCTGCCGCCCGCAGAACACACCTCAGCGTGCTGAGGGTCTCGTCGTAGTTGATGTCTGCAGGGCTCAGGGCTGCCACCATGGCCGTCCGAGAGTTGCCGCCTGCGGGAACAAGGCCCGGGTGAGCCCAGGAGCGGGTGTGACCCTGCCATGTCCTCTGCCTCCGCCCCCTCCTGCGTTCACAGTAGGGGAGACTGAGGCCCAGAGTCGAGAGCAAGGGCCTCAGGCCTCCTCTTTCTCCGTGAACAGGCGACAGGAAGGGAGGACCGGCCCTGCCTGCTGCCCTGTCACTGTCACCAGCCACCCCGCCGGCCAAAGCCGTGGATGCAGATGGCAAGGCTGCAGGGCATTTGCAGAGTTTGCTGTGTTTGCTCCAAGATAAACACTGTTCACATCCAGCACTTTTTCCGCACTTTCCCGGTTTACACCTGGAGTGTCACGTGCACGCTGTCAGGCGATGTCTGCTCGGAAACCGCCGCGCACACGCAGGCTCCCACGGAGGGAACACGGGACAGCGAGCCCAGCCCGGATAAGGTCACCGCTGGCCCCGCCCCGGCCCTCAGGGCTGCCGCTTGTCCTGCCCGGCCTCAGAGACCTATGTCCTCAGGGCCATGTCCCCGGGGTGTGGCTCCTGGGGGGACCCTACTGGGACTGTGAGGTGACAGAGGTGACAGAGTGAAGGGCCAGGCACGGCCCCGCCCCCGCCCGGAGCCCGGGCGTGGCCCTGTCGGGGAGGCTGCTTCCCTTCCCAGCCCAGGTCTCAGGTGAAGGGACGGGCTCCTGTCCTGTCAGCAGGGCCACCTGCCCCTCCTCCACCCGCTGCAATGCTGGCCCAAGCTGGGGCTCAGCATGGCCGGCTGTGGGGTGCACAGGCCATCAGCCGGGGCTCGCAGGCCTCAGCCGTGCAGCTGGGAAGGCCAGAGAGCCCAGCTGTCTGTGATCACTGGCCCAAGACTCAGTTTACCTCCCCGGGAGCCGGGCTCTCCCGCGGTGAATTCAGCTGGAGGTTATTTTTGGGAGGGATGGGATCAGTATTGGGGTGCTCCAATCTCTCACTGCTCAGAACTGAGGTGGGGAGGGGGAGAGGGGCTCATGGCAGCCCCTCGAAACCCAGCAGGGGAACAGGGCTCCCAGATTAGACTCCCAGCTCCAGATGGGGAAACTGAGGTTCAGAGAAGGGTGGGTACTTGGTCTGGGTGGCACAGCTGACCTGACCCAGGAACGCAGACACCTGCACTGTGTGTTCTTCAGCCCCCCATGGCTGTCCTGGTCCTCAGACTTACTCCCGCCAGCCCACTGCCGGCCCCCGCCCAGGCCCTCGAGAAGGGCCCCGCCTTGAACTAACTGGGCCCTCCAGGGCCACCTCCCGGCCTCGGCCAGGGAAGGGTAAGAGGCCTCCTGGCAGTTGGGCACCCTTTCCCAAGTGGGAAGATGGGCACGGCCCGGGGTGGAAGTTAGAGCCCCGGGGACAGGTGAACCAGGAGTTCTCACCCAGGTTTTCCCGGAGGAGCCAGGTCAGCACGGAATCTCGGTACGGAATGAAATCTGTCTTCTTCTTTTTCTTGTTCTGTGGGGCAGGAATGTTCAAGGTCAACCCTGCTCACAGGCCCACCATCCGCTCCCCCACCCTCCCCTCAGGACGGAGCACCCTCCACACTCCGGCTACCCCTGCGGCTCTTTAGTCTTCTGTCAGGACAAATAGTGGTCACTCAAAATACGGACTCCATCCACGTAACACGGCTGAGAATAGCTTCTCGTGAACACTTGTGATGGACTCAATGATTCTACTAGTTGTGGGCATTCATACATATAGTTCTTCACATTTCCTCAGTCTGTCCGCACATAGTTCCTTGGATTTTCTCTCAGAGTCCCTGATAACATTTCTTCACACTGTTCCTCACACAGGACCTCACTCGGGTCCTCATGCAGGTTCCTCCAGTTTCTCACACAGTTCCTCACAGTTCCCACTGGTTCCTCACACAGTTGCGCACATAGTTCTCCACAGTTTCTCACAGTTGCACCACACAGGTATTCACACAATTCCACACAGTTCATCACAGCTCTCTCAACTTCCACGCACAGTTCCGCATGGTGCCTCATGTAGTTCCTTATTGTTCCCTGCGTCCCTCAGTTCCTCACCCTTCCCTCCTGGTTCCTCACACAGTCCCACACTCTGTGCCTCACAGCTGTCTCACAGGTCTCTGTCCCACGCAGTTCCCCACACGATTCCTCACAGCTCCCTCACACTGTCGCTCGCTCTGTTCCCCACACCGTTCCACAGAGTTCCTCACGTAGCTCACAATTCCCACACTTCCTCTCCCATTTCCATAGTTCCTCACAATTCTTCACAGAACTTCAGAATTTCCACACAGCTCTCCAAACAGCACCCCACGCTTCACCTAAACAATTGCCCACCTGGTTTTTCACACGGTTCCACACATACTTCTTCCACAGTTCTTCACTCCGTGGCTCCTCATCACTCCCCCACATACAATTCCCACGTATTTCTCCACATCGTTTCACACACCTGCTCTCACACTTCCCCACAAACTTCTTCCACTTCCCCACAGCTTCGCACACAGTCCCCCACACAACTCCTCAGTTTCCTCACATAGTTACTCACACAGTTCCTCACTCCGTTCCACAGAGGTCCTCATGATTCTTCATAATGTTCCACACAGTTCTCTCAGTTTCTCACACTGTCCCACACAGTACTTCACACAGGTTCCCATGAAGTTCCCCCCACACACTTCCCACATAGTTCTCACAGTTCCTTAGGCTGTTCTGCTCACAGTCCCTTGTGGTTTCCACACACAATTCCCACACTTCCCCACACTATCTCATGTTTCCCTAGCTCCTCACAGAGTACACACACCATAGTACCCAACACTTCCCCACACTGTTCCCCACAATTCCTCACACAGTTCCACATGCACTTCCTACATAGTTCCTCACATGGGCCTTCAAATGGACTTCACACTTCACCATGTAGTTTCTCACATGGCTCCCCACGCAATTCTTCATGTTCTTCCACACAGCTACTCAAATGGTCCCCTGCACCATTCCACACGGCTACTCACACAGTGCCCCCCACCATTCCACACAGCTCCTCACACGGTCCCCTGCACCATTCCACACAGTTAGTCACACAGTGCCCTACACCTTTCCACACGGCTCCCCACACGGTCCCCTGCACCTTTCCACACGGCTCCTCACACGGTCCCCTGCGCCATTCCACACAGCTCCTCACACGGTCCCCTGCGCCATTCCACACAGTTCCCTACACAGTTCCTGCACCATTCCACACGGCTCCTCACACGGTCCCCTGCACCATTCCACATGGTTCCTCACACAGTCCCCTGCGCCATTCCACACGGTTCCTCACACGGTCCCCTGCGCCATTCCACACGGCTCTTCACAGTTCTTACATTTTCTCAGTTTCTCAGACAGTTCCACACACAATTCACATAATTCTCCAGAGTCCCTGACAGGGTCCATCACCAAGTTCCCTGTGCTTCTCCCACAGAAGTTTTCCCCGGCTCCTCACACAATCCCCGCACTGGTCCTCTTGTAGTTCCTGCAATTCCACGCACACTCTCCGTGCCCTTCCTCACACCGCACTGCCGCCGTTCCTCGCGTGGCTCACAGGCTCTCCACGTACCGCCCCCACGGCCCTCCCGGTCCGCCTTGAGGCCGCCTCCCGGGCCTTCCTGTGCCTGCACACCGAGGCGGCTCACTTCGGGGTCACTCTCGCGGCCCGTGTCTCTCCTTTCTGGAACTCATCCCAATTGCAACTATGCTTTTGCTCTCCTGTGTCCTCCCCCACTGAGCTGCGGGCCCGAAGACCCGCGCTGTTCACCACGAGGCCCCGCCGCTGGCACAGGCCCGACCAGAGTGGGCTCAAGGCGTGTGTTTGAGCGAGCAGAGGGGGGACTCGAGGGCTGAGACCCTCGTGGGGACAGCTGGGCCGCGGCGCTCTGCTCCCAGCCCCCTTCCCTCGGACTGAGGAAGCGGCTCACCTTGTTGGGTCCGGAGTCCTGAAAATGAAAAGACAGGAAGAGTCTGAGCACCTGGGGCAGGGCTGGGGCCCCAGGTGTGAGGGGAAACGGGGGACGTCCTGACTCCGGATGACAAAAGAGCAGGCAGGGCTCCACCACCCATTGCCCGCCCCCTGGCGCCGATCCTGCCAGGCCAAATGCCAGTGTGGCCTCCCAGGCTGCCGCCCCCCATGGTGTCCCCTCCACCCCGTGATAATTTCAGAGCAGGGTGGTCCTTCCCTGGCCTGAGGCCTGGTGTCTTGGCGGGTGGGCCGTGCTGCTTGTCCTGCGTGACCCCCAAGCCCAGCCCCTCACTGCCAAGGGCCGTGGGCGCCCCCAGAGGACGGACAAAATCCAGCCAAGCAAGGTCACTGCTGACCATAGCCCTGCCCTTCTGGAACACCCGCCAACATGCTCACTGTGGCCCGTGGCAGCTCTCGGACCAGCCCTGTGAGCAAGGTGGCATATCCCCATTTTACAGGTGGGGAAACTGAGTCCAGGCAGTGAGGAGGGTCACTGCTCCATCACCAGCCTTGTGACGCTCCCCTGCTCTCTGGGCTTTCCCATGGACCCTCCACCGCCTCGCCGCGGACTGGGTCTGGGAACAGGGACGACAGGCCCCCCGGCACCTCCGCGGCCCGTCCCATCAGTCTGGGCCCAGGAGCTGGAGCCAGCTCACCATTTCCGCCAGCGCAGAGATGACCTTCCCCAGCGTGGTCAAGGACTTGTTGATGTTGGCTCCCTCCTGTGAGCGGAAAGGGCGGTCGGGACGTCAGGAGGCCGTGGAAGCCCCTTGCCCCACAGTGACCCCCTGGGGCTGAGAACACCGGCGCTGACTGCTGACCTCTGGGGCCAGCCAGAGGTCAGAGGTCAGTCGGAGGCCCACCCGCCGAGGAGGGCGGTCGGTCCAGCGTTTCTCCCAGGCTCCATGGGAACCCTGGCGACAGCCCACGCCTCCCCGCGGGAGCCGTTTCCAGGGCCCCTTCCGACCGGCGGACGACGGCAGGGTCCGGAAAGTAAAAGCTTCTCCCCCTCCTGACTCCCAGGACAGGGGTGGGGTAGCCCCGGACGCTGGCCAGCGGCTCCCGGCCCACGCGCCTTTGCGGGGAACGCGGGCACCTCCGGCCCCAGCGCTGTGAGGATGCGGACAGTCCCCGCTCCCCCAGAGTGGGAGCCCTACGGCCCCAGCCTGTGCCCCACCCGCCCCGCCCAGGCCGCCCGCCTACCTTGAGCCGCGTGCCCTTGGCGCCCGTGGAGTCTGCGCGCTCGCTGCCCGCCAGGTCCACCAGGCTGATCTTGCTCACCTGGGAGACGGGGCGGTGTCCCATGCAGGAGACGCCACGAGGCCACGGCTGGGGGCGCCGTGGCCAAGGTGGCCTCCAACCCCACAGTCTCCGCCCACACCTGTCCGAAGCCCTCCCACACTGCACCCTAGCGAGGTGGGAATCCCCCCCCAGGAGGCGGTGTGGCCCTGGTGCAGCCACGCTGTCTCCATGCTCCACGCACTCTGCACTCGGTGGTGCACTGACTCCCTGTAGCGCCAGGAGGCGTGTCCGCCACCGTCCCTGACCTCCGCAGACAGCCCTTATCGTCTGCGGGGGGATTCGAACCCAGCTCCGGAGAGGGCCACGGGCATCTGGGTGCCGCTGTGCCCAGAGTCCCCGGCAATGGCCGGGCTCCCTACAGGGCTCCCTCATCCTGGGGTGTCACGTGCACCCCACGGGGCACAGCCCCCCAAGCCACGGCTGCAGGGCAGGACTGGCCTGGTGCTTACAGGCCGTGGACACCTGTGGGAACCTCTCAGCGCCCAGCCAGCGAGGGCCGAGGCTGAGAGAATGCGCCAGGCGCGGTGACCTCCCGCACCGCCAGGGACTGAGTGACCCTGACCTCACCCTGCAGTCCCCAGGTGAGCCCTGAGAGAACCCACTGCTGGGGGGCGGCTGAGGGGCCCAGGCGTTGGGTGGGGGGCGGTCACAGTCGCAGACAGGCAAGGAGAGATTCGGCATCCGCCCTCTGCCCCTTCCTTCCGGAAGCCCAGGATATTGCATGTCTTGCACGAGGCCCCGGGAGATGACGCCCCTGCCCCACTGAGGACCCCAGGGTGCGTGGGAAGGGCATCTGGGCTGGGGCGGCCGGTGGGGCCGTGACCGCTGGGCACAGACCGGCCTTTGTGCCTGCGAAGGCCGGCGCCCGCCAGGAGGCCCTGCACTCTAGACAGAGCGGGGGACCGTGTCCCACCAGCTGCACCAGCGCCCGGCCACCTCTGCGGCAGCCACTCCCTGCCCACTGCCACTGCCACCCTCTGATGGCCACCCAGCTGTGGCCGTGTCTCATCCATCCCCCGGCCTGTGGGGCTGCTGCACTGTGGGGCAGCCCTGGGGACACCCCTCCGCAGCCCCCACAGGCTCCCCCAAAACAGCCCGGACCCCAGGTCCACTGTGGCCCCTCAGCTCAGGTCCCTGCCACACCCCGTGGCCACACTCACTGAGAGGAGGTGGCCGGTGTGAGGACCTGCCCACACCTCACTAGTCCGTGTTGGCTTGGCGTCCTCGTCCCGCCCTGACCCCCCCATGCCGTGACCACAGCCACTGCCTGCTGTGACTCCCTCAAACAAGGCCGCGTGCTCACCTTCTCTGTGGTAATGTCGGTCTCTGCGTCGTGGCGCTTCTGGGTGAAAATGATGTTGAAGACGGCGTGGGAGCGGCTGCTGGTCTCGTTCATGTTGGTGGCGGCCACAGTCCTGAGGAACAGGAAGCCACACGTGATTACCCACGGCCCGTGGTTAGGTGTGACGGTGGCTGGTGGCACCGCCCACGGGACCAGGCCATCATATCCGCTCCTGGTTGCCCTGCCCAGCCAGGTGCTGGCTGCACCCCCCCTCAGAGCTGGAGCAAGGCCCACGCCCGCCTGCCCACCGTGGTGTCCTCAGCCAGGCCCACGCCTGGCATGTGGCGGACACAGTGCCTGGGAGAGCTTCCTGTTCCCAGGGGATCTTGGTGAGCCCCAGTGCTGCACAGCTGGACGGGCGCCCCCTGGCCCTGGTGTGGGAAAGCCCCCCCAGCAGGGGAAGGCACTTCCACTTCCGTCCCAGGCCGTGGCCCGCACCAGCCGTTTGGGGAGCCCCAGGGCCTCACCCGTCCCCGGGAGCCCACCCTCAGCTGCAGATCCTGGGGGAGAGCCCAGGGCTGCCTGGCAGTGGCAGGAGCTGGTCAGATGCCCCCGGCCTGCGGGGACCTCAGGGAAGTCTCCCCAGCACTCCGTCTCCGTGGCAGCCACCATCAGGCCATAGCAAGGGTGTCCTGGGGGCCCTGTCAGGAATGGCGCCCTGGGGGCCATCAGGCGGTGCAGGTGGCACTCGGCAAGACTGACGTGGGGGATCACCTCACCCTCTGGGGAGTCCCGGGTGGCGGGGGTGTGTGTGGCACTGTTGTTATGACAACCAGGGCATCCCAGGTGGGAGGCCCAGGGCAGCAGCGGGTCATGGCCAGCAGTGCTACGCCGCTGACCCTTCCCCACGTGTCCCCAACACCCGTGCCGTGCCTGGCACAAGGGCCCCCCACAGTCTCTGGACTCCTGGCCCCACCGAGGCAGCGGCCATAGGCACTACTGCACCCCCAGGGCACCTGTGCTGCAGGGCAGAGCCCCCCATGGAGGAGCAGCCCTGCAGAGGTGACAGTGGCCCCCATACAGAGGGGAGCCGTGGCCTCTTGCAGGCCACAACACCCCTGAATGTCTCAGGCACCTGAGGCCACATCTCCACAGGGGCCGCCAGACAGACCACCCCTCCCCAGGGGAGACCAACAGGTGCCCAGGGCCAGGCCAGGGTGGGGGGGCCTCCTTGGAGGAGGAGAGAGGGCGGGGGCAGGGAGTCACCCCCACGCACCTGGCCTTGTTCCCTGAGTCCATGAGGTCCTGGATGTCATTGTAGGAGGTGACGGCCAGCTTGGACAGATCCTCCACGTAGGGCCCCAGCAGCGGGTGCTCCCTCACGCGCAGGTTGCCCTTGTTCTTGGGGTTCAGCAGGTCGCGGACGCGCTCACAGTAGATCTCCATGTAGCTGACCTGGGGGCCGAGGGCCGGGCCATGAGGGCCCCGTGGCGGCTCTGCGTGTGCGTGCGCGAGGTGGGGCGTGGCCTGCCCCTGCCCGGCCAGCCTCCCCTGGCCGCGGCCATGCTGGGCTCAGTGACACACGCCCACCAGGGCCACCCCCGCGGCGCCTGTCCCCACACCCAGCACAGAACAGCCGCTCGACAAACCCGGAGGACTGCCCCCCCCCGCGCCCCGCGCTATGCGAGCCCCCCAGCCCTGCATGGGCTCACAGGTGTGGGTGTCCCTCGGGTGGGTGACCGGGTGCCCGAGGACGGTGGCAGGGGGACCTACCTCCACGGAGTAGGACATGTTGTCGTTGGTGGTGTCGTTGATCCGGGAGAACAGGTCCTCGCAGAGCTGCGGGCAGAGGGGCACAGTGAGGGGGGGGCTGCTCCCCGGCCGACGCCTCCGCGCCTCCTGCACCCTCGGGATGTGGGCACCAAGGGGCCGCGTCTGCTTCTTAGCTCAGGGTCCCCCGCTGGGATCCAGTCCTCTCTGGGAGTCGGCAGCGAGCACAGGGACCCCCACAGGGACCCGCTCTGCTGTCCCACGCACAGCCGGCCCCTCCCCAGCGGGCGCAGAGCCAAGCAGCTCAGGGAAGGGCAGGGGTGGGGTCTGGGGTCTGCAACCTGCTCCCAGGTGGGCGTGGCTCCCCAGGGGCATGGCTCCCAGAGGCGTGGCTCCCAGGGGCGTGGCTCCCAGGGGCGTGGCTCCCAGGGGCGTGGCCCCTGATGTGCTTGTCCTCCTGGCTCCCGGCTCCCTGCTCTGGGGCGCCTGCCTGGGGTCCCCGGGACTCAGCTGGTCCTGCCCGCCTGCCCTCCAGCACCCGCCGCCCGCCCCGGTCGCGTGCCTGCGGGATGATGCCCTGCTGGTCCTTCTCCTGCTTGCCCATCATGGTGTAGGACTTGCCGGCGCCCGTCTGCCCGTAGGCAAAGATGCACACGTTGTAGCCCTCGAAGGCATGCTGTAGCATCTCCTCGCCGATGTCGCGGTACACCTGCTTCTGCGACGCATAGTTGATGTCCTCGGGCTGGGGACAGAGGGGGCGGCTGCAGGAGGCCGGGTGGGCCTGAGGTCCGGCCCGCCCCGTCTGCGCAGCCAGGCGGTGCCCAGGCCTCGGGGTGCGGGGGCAGTGTGTGTGTGGGGGGGAGTGACACCTTCCCCCCACCCTGATCCCGCCTGGGGGCGGCTCCCAGAGGAGGGACTCCCTTCCCCACAAGGGAGGGATGAAGAAGAGCAGCTGACCGAGCCAGGTGGGCAGCAGGAGGGAGTCCCGGCAAAAGCCCACAGCGGTAGGACCCGAAACCAAAGTCCCCTCCATGTGACAGGGGCGGGAGGGGACAGAGACCCAGGGACCCCCAGGGCCGGGCCAGCGTCTGGACCCATCCTGAGGGTGGCGGGGTGCCTTTGGCCAGGCCCATGCGGGAGGAAGGCGGGACTGGACAGGGCAGGTGGGGAGCCCTGGGGGCTGTCTGGGGCCAGGTGCTCAGAGACATGCAGGTGAGGAGCTTGGGGGGGGGGCTCTGCCTTCTGGAAGGGTGCAGGAGGTGG
>VSMD01088977.1:0-31443 GCA_008750895.1 Mirza zaza
CCCCATTCAGGGAGGCCCCACCCACTCAGGCCCCACCTACCTGTGAGCCCCCACCTGACCCCAGAAGGCTCTGCCCAGGGAAGCCCCACCCAAAGAGGCCCCGCCCCACCTTAGCCCCACCCACTCAGGGAGGCCCCACCCCATTCAGGGAGGCCCCACCCACCCAGGAGGCCCCACCTGAGAGGCCCCGCCCCGTGTCCTTGGCCCTGCAGGGAACCCTGAGGAAAACCGGCTGCTGCTACTCCTGTGAGGAAGTGGGTAAGTGGAGACCACCTTTCCACGCCAACCTGCCACTGCCATCCGGTCCCCACCCCGGGATTCCTGCCCAGACTTCTCCCGCGGGGGGCCCAGGGGCACTGAGACCCCACACCGAGCCCCGGGGGTGAGGGCAGGTCTGGTCCCACGTGGAGGGCCCGGCTCTGCACTGCCTCTTCTCCTCCAGACTCGTGTCAGGTCCACGCCAACACCACCGTCCTGCGGCACGGGGACTGCGAGACCGAGGGGGTGGTCAACGTCACCTTCTGCGAGGGCTCCTGCCCCGGAGTGTCCAAGTGAGTGGGCTCCCGGCCCTGCCCCCAGAGTGCGTGCCCACGTGGTGGCCACCCCAGCCACACAGCGCTCACCGGGCCTGTCCGCACCCTGCGCTGGGCCAGGAGGACCCACACCTGCTATAGGTGGGGAGGCAGGAAGTGCCCCCTGCCCCCGCCCCACAGAGCTCCTTGCCTGTGGGCTCATGTCCAGGGGCCTGAGGGGCAGCGTCCGCCTGGGGAGGGTGGGCAGAATCAGAGCCTTCTGTGGACGCCCACAGCCCTGGGTTGTGACCAGATGTGAGCAGGCGTGGCCAGGAGGCTGGCAGCCCTTGGCTGGGGAGGCAGGAGGAAGGGTGAGGCCTGGCTCGGGGTCCCAGGGGAGGGTCTCCAGAGGTCAGCAAAAGGGAGGAGCTGGTTCAGGGAAGAGCCACGGCAGGCCACAGAAGACAGAACAGGGCTCAAAGTGATCCTGACGCCCAGGGAACTGCCCCATCCCAGGAGGGGAAAGCCCTGCTTGCTCCAAGAGCGACCGGTCGTAAGGCCTCTTGTGGACAGCTGGGCAACCACCCCAGACCCTAGGGGCAGCCAGGGCCATGGTGGCCAGTCCTGAGGGCAGCCCCACCTGTGCAGGTACTCAGCGGAGGCCCAGGCCATGGAGCGCCAGTGCACCTGCTGCCAGGAGAGCCGGGTCCACACGGAGACCGTGTCCATGCGGTGTCCTGACGGCACGGCCATCGTGCACACCTACACCCAGGTGGACGAGTGTGGCTGTGAGCCGTCCTGTGTCCCCTTGCCCACAGCACCCACAGATGCCCCTGTCCTCCCAGTCTAGGGGCCCCCATGCCCCTCCACCTGGAGCCAGGACATGCATCACTGACCAGGAAAACCTCAGGTGGTCTGTTCCTTGGAGCCCACCCCCACCGTGGCTCCCTCCACCTCTGTCACCTTCTGCTGCCCCGTCGAGGGGACGGGCAACTCCGGGGGTGATGGTCAGTGGGGACCCCCCTGAAGAGGCCCTGCACGGGCCCTGCCCTCACAGACCCTGTGGCCCGTGTCGGCCACCTGCCCTGCCCGCAGGCCCAGCCCCTGCCCGGCCCACGCACCGAGGCCCAGCCGACCCCTACAGCAGCCAGAGAGCAGACAGGCCAGTCTGGGCAAGGCCGGGCCCCAACAGGGAGCTGCGCCAGGCCAGGGGGCCGCCTGCCCACGCCTGCTGCAGGGGTCCCGGGGCTGAGGTCACATGGCCGGGTCAGGGAGGGCTCAGCGCCCCAAACACCCCTGTTCACCCAGCCCCGGTTTTGCTAATAAACTCTGAGCATCGTGCACGTCTCCTGTCCTGACGTCCTTCCTGCCCGCCCCTCTGTGGGCCCCACAGGCCATGGCGAAAGCCCAGGATGGCACTGGGCCCGGCAGGCAGCAAGGGGCCACACGGCCACGGGGAGGGACGGCATGGGGGCAGGGAGCGCTCAGCATCCGCAGCCCCTGGGCACCCAGGGCCGGTCTCTGGCTGGGGGTGCAGTGGCCAGAGACCAGGCTCAGCCCAGGACCCCATGGTCATCCCAGCCGTCACGTGGCCACGGGCTGTGCAGGGGACCGAGGAGCTGGTGGGCCACAGGGGCGGCCCAGGGACAGGCAGCGGGGTCAGTGCACGTGGGCGGGCCCGGAGGGGCGGCCTGCACACCCTGTCCTGTCACACCTTCCTGGTGGGTTTTCTTCGGGGCACTTGTCACAGAGGAACTTGCATCTGGGCGCTGCTCCACCCAGAGCAGAGAATGCCGAGCGCAGCAGGGGCTTGGTGGAGCCGCAGGGGCAGGTACAACTGTCCCTGGCTTTGGGCTGGCTGCATGGCGGGGGGTGGGGGGAGGGGGACTGCACCCCAGTGGGGCAAAGGCGACACCCACACTGGCCCAGGACACCTCTGGTGGGGGCTCGGTGGCCTGACTTCCCCTGCGCCCCTGGCGGGCCAGGCGAGGAGGGCCTGGGCTGTCTCTGGCCACCACCAGCACTCCAGCCGTGCCCACCAGCCTGGCCGAGGTCCAGTGGGGGAGGCCACCCCAGGACTGGGTGCTGACCAGGTTGCAAGCAGCTGCCACTGGTGGTCATGTCCTGTAAGCTGACCCCGCATGGCCGTGGCCAGGCCCCTTCCCCATCCACATGCGAGCCAGTGACGTCTCCTTACACCCATCACCACACACGCAAGGCTTCCATGCAATGTGTGCTGTTATTCCTCTCACTTTACAGAGAGGGAAACCAAGGCACAAAGGGAGGAAAAGAGTCGAGTTAGCCAGGAGCAAAGGTGGGCCGAGGCCCAGGCAGTGGGACTCGAGTCCCCAGAGAGGGCAGCTATAAAAACAAACACAAAGAATAAAAACAATACAACGTTACTTAGACTTTAAATGCTTTTTGGTTTTTTGTGAGACAGACTCTCACTCTGTTGCCCGGGCTAGAGTGCCGTGGAGCCAGCCTAGCTCACAGCAACCTCAAACTCCTGGGCTCAAGCGATCCTCCTGCCTCAGCCTCCCGAGTAGCTGGGACTACAGGTGTGCACTATCATGCCCAGATAATTTTTTCTATATAGATTTTTAGTTGTCCAGCTAATTTCTTTCTATTTTTAGTAGAGACGGGGTCTCGCTCTTGCTCAGGCTGGTCTCTAACTCCTGAGCTCAAATGATCTGCCCGCCTCAGCCTCCTGGAGAGCTAGAATGACAGGCGTGAGCCACCGCGCTCGGCCTTTAAATGTTTTTCAAAAGGGATCTCTGGCTTCCAGGGGAAGTGGGCCTGTCTCCCCCACAGAAACAAAACCAGGACAAGCAAAGAAGAAACCAAAACAGCAACAACTGGAAACAAGAAAGCGAGTCTGTCAAGCAGACAGATTCCCTGAGCGGAAGATATTTGGGAGGCGCCAGCGGCAGAGGAGGCCCTGCCGGGGCCCTAGACCTTCCCTGCAGAAACGCCACCAGCTCAGGAAAGGCAGCGGGCGATGGCCATGCCCCCATCGTCGGGCGCAACTGCAGGTGTTCAGGATTTGAGGACACAGAGGCAGTTCCTGCCTCCTCAGCATCTTCCCAAAGCACCAGCGGGAGGAAGAGCGTCGCAGCGGGCAGTGTCCTCAGAACCACGGCACCCGCCCGCGACCGACCTCCGGCAGGGGTGAGACATCGAGAGAGAAGAAACCCAGTCCCAGGTGCTCGGGAGGAGGCAGGAGCATCTGAAGCTGCCGGAAAGACAAGGCGGAGGGAGGAAGAGGGTGCCAGGCACGGGGACCAAGGCGCAGCCCAGGGACGGGGCTCCGGACACAGGTCCACACCTCCCAAGCTGGCACTCCAGAGAAGAGTAGTGACAAGGGCACCGTCCACCCACGGGGCTGTCCCTGCCCAGACCCGTGTGAGCCACTCGCTGCAGAGCTCCGCCTCCGGCAGGAGGAAAGGAACCTGTAGCGAACGCAGCGGCCAGTGGGGAAGCCAGCACCCCGCACATCGGGTCCACGTGAGAAACACGCCTCTCGGAAATCCAGGGGCCATGCGGCGGTCCGGGATGCATGGGCAGTCCCACAGCTAGTGCTTCTGGTCTAATTTGAGAAAACCCTTCCTGGCCGGGATCGGGAATCCTGTCTTTCGCGCCATTTCCCTAAGCTCTGCGGTTTTGCCTGCGCCTTTGCACTCTGTGTCCACCAGAACTGGGTTCTGGACGCGGCACGAGGTTGGGATCAGGCTGCACCGTGTCTTGTGGGCCTGGCGGCTTTGCCGGCACCACGCGCTGCAAAGTCCAGCTGTCCCTGCCGGCCGTCGGCACGGCCTCTGCACCAGTGTGACATCCACAGTGACCCTGCACCTGGCCACGCACCCCGCCCCGCCCCCACACGGCCTCCCGGACGGGGGCTCGGGCCGCTGCCATCCCCTCCCCACAGTCCGCTTTTCTTCGTCATCTTTCAGGAGAGTTCAGGGACGATTCTTACACGTGTGCCATCCGGCATTCCACCGTGTTCAGTGGGAGGGAAGGGCGCCCCCCAAGAGACCTGAGGCTGCAGAGGCACTCACAGCTCCGCCCGCGCCGGGGCTCCTCTAGAGGGCCACGCCGGCCTCCCGCCTGCCCCTTGGGGGCCGTGCACCTGCCCCTGCGGGTGTCCGCACCCCTAGCCCCTGGGAGAGGCCTCGGGGCTCTGCCCGCGCAGCCCTGCAGCCCCACAGAGAGGGCGCAGGCTCAGCCAGCAGAAGATGGCGCGACCTGGACTCTCAGCTGGACGAGTGCCTCTCGGTCTCGGCTCCCGAAACACCCACCCGGACGCAGGGTGTCGTCCTGTCCTCCTGGACCCCGGGCCTGGCCCCCTGCCGTGTGCCGGACCCCCGAGGGGGCCTCCTCAGCCCTGCGGGACAGTGCTGGAGGCGGTGTGGCGGCGACTGCGTGTGGCCGACTCCGGTGGGCGCTCGGCCTGGCCTCTCCATGCATCCACATTTGCACCAGCCCTGGATCTGCGGGTGGGCGCGTCCTCACCTTTTCCGTGTCCCCTCCGTGGCCTGAGCATGGTGGCCCTGGTGGACACGTGGGTGGCGAGCCCTAGGGCCCTGGCAGCCTCGTGTCCTGCCCTCGGGGCCCTCACGCCCCCTCCCCTTGCGTGCCCCTGGCCCGCCGTGGGCCACCATCCCCTGTGTGGGGCGCCAGGCATAGCACAAGCTGGGAGGGAAGCGGAGCCGGCTGTCTCCCCGACGTGACCCCAGCGTGCACAGAAAACTGCCACAGACAGCAGGGCGCAGGGAGGGCGCACGGCACAGTCCTGAGCCCACAGCGTCCCCCACGACCCAGCAGCAGGGGCCTGGGTCGGGGTCTGCTTCTGGGGCCATGACCCCAGAACACGGGCACGGTCCACACTGGCGGTGCAAGCCTCGGGGCCACAGGGAGGGGCTCCTGGCTGTCTTGCCACTCCTAAGCTGGGCGGGATGCGGGACACACGCTGGCACCCAGCAGGGCTGGGAGCCACCGACCGCTGCCGAGTGGGAGAGGAAACCAGCGCTGCTGCCTGCAGGCTGCACTGCCGGCCAGGTGTGGATGCCAGAGGCCTCCTTGGCGGGTTCCAAGACCCCACCACCCACAACCAGAGGGCAGACAGCGGCAGGGCCCAGGACCCAGCCCTCGTCGCAGCCCCGTCTGGCCCCCAGGCAGGCCGTGCTGTGCAAGCCGATCCAGCCCAACCGCGCACCCTCCTCCCGGGGTCCCGCCGTGCCCGCGGCTGCCCCTCAAGTCTAATGTGCGGCTGCAGCTTGAGACGGAGGTTTGTCTCCCGCCATTGGCCCCAGCGTCCGCCTCACTGCGGTCCCAATTTTAAGATCACTTCACCCTACATTAAATATCGCTGGTTTTATTCAGTTCACTCAGTTTCACGTTCCCGAGGTCGCTGCCATTCCCGGACCCGGGGGCACAGCACTGCGCCAACTGTGGATGTCTCAGCCCCGTCCTCTGCCTCCCTCGCCTGTCCTCTGGAACCCGCCAGGTGTCCCCTTGGTCCCCGGCAGATTCCAGCAGCTGCACCTTCGTCTCATCCCACCTGTCAACAGGCCACTGAGACGCCGATTCCCAGGACGGCAGCATCACCACGGGAGCTCCACCCTCCCGCTGTGCCCTCGAGGGGCGTTTGGTACCCGCACTGTGCTTTCTCTTGCTTTACCCTGCCGTCCAAGCAGGCGAGCGCCCGCTGCGCTGTTCACAGAGACGTCCTGCTCCTCTTGACCCTGCAGCGTGGGCGGCGCTGCCCCGCTGCCCCAGCCTGCGCAAACATCTGTCACCAGGAGCACGCTGGGTGGCTTCTGTCGGAGGCCCTCATCAACCACGCGTTCCCTCCAGGGCTGCTCTGGACGACTCGCCGCTCCCTCCCCTCGAGGACTCCTGGGCCACAGGGAGCGCGAGGAGCATGGGCGCGGCGCCTTCTCACTGCACTGCCGGAGTGCCCCGGCTGGAGGGTCCCACTCTTGGGCGCAGGCCCCATCCCCAGCAGTGCCAGGCCCACCTGCCAGCAGCAGACGGACACTGGGACTCAGCTCTCTGCTCACCCAGCAATCCCTGCAGAGCCGCCCACGTACGGCCACTGGGCCACGTCCTGGGACAGCCCTGGGCCCCACCCGAGGACGTCAGGCGCGCGCACCCCCTTCACCCCAACCACCTGGGGACGCCCCCCTCACTGTTCCAGGAGCCCGGCTCTGCGTTTAGGGATGGGTGTCCAGGTTCCTCCCGGCATCTCTGGTGTCTTGTCCTAGTTTTCCAGAAGTGTCCCTTGTTCCTTGGCCTTGCGTCCAGTACTGACAGGCTTGAGTTCTACCGGCAAAAAATATTCAGACTCACAGAGCTTGAGGCTGGAAGGTCACCGTGCAGTGGACGCACTGGTGGAACCGCCACTCGGGGCGCTGCAAGAGCAGACACAGCACAGCTGCGCCCAGTGCCAGGCAGGGAGGGCAGCACAATGCGGAGAACGCAGCCCTGCAGCGGTTCTTACGTGAGTGTTCGTCACAGTAGCACACGACAGCTTAACGGCCACAGAGAAAACGTCCCACGTCTGCCGACACCTTGTCCAGGCCTGGGGCGCGAGCAGGGGCTGAGGGCTGGCGTGGCCCCACGCGGGAGCCCGTCACAGCTCCCGCCAGTCCTCACGGAACGAGGAACGTGGGGGCCACACTCTCACTCACCCCCAGTTCCCAGCAGCGAACCGCAGAGGGCTGGGGCCGAGGAGCCGTCCGCCACGCCCAGACCCTCAGGGCCCGGCCCTTCCGCGATCTAAACTAGAAAACAAGCGATTCCACCTTAGCGCTCTGACTCTGCCGCTAGATCCCACCTTCCCCAGCCCCTTGACGGGCCTGTCACGGCAGAACTGCAGCCGACTGGTCCTTTGCCCCCTGCGCATGGGAGCTAGATCAAAAACACTCAGGACACACATAGTGAACTTCCCTTTAATGGACTTTATTTCTCTATTTTTATATGCATCATTTATTAAGTTAGAAACCTAAAAAGTAAAAATATATTTTACAATCAAGGAAAAAATCTGGACACTGGACCCCAATAAAATAACCAGAAACACAAAGCTCTGAGGATGGTTCCCGCCAACGCCCGCCACCTGCGGTGTAAGTGGGGGAGGGGTGGTTCCTCCAGGTGCCGTGACAAGGCGTTAACTGACCCACCCTCTGCTCTCCCATCACCAACGCAGCCTGGGCGGAACTCTCGCCGGGACTCCCTCAGCCCACAGGTGCACCCTGGGCTGACTCCCGCCAACCAGCCTGGCTCAAGCAGAAGAAACGCAGCCAAGCCCCAGGTGCAGAGCTGGCCCGACCCTGCTGCTTCCACTGGCCACCTGCGTCCTCAAACCTGGGAGTGGGAGCGGCCCGTGACACCCGGTGCCTGTCTACGCTCAGGCCCCAGCCCAGCCTCGGCCTCCGCTTTTGAGCTGGGGACGAGCCTCCCTGGAGCATGCAGACGCCGGCTGGGCGGAGACAGGACGGCGTGGGGAGGGACAGCCCTTTCCCTCGGTCCTGAACAAGCTGCTTCAGGTAATGAACCTCGAAAAAGGAAAACGGCACAAAATGAAGGAAAGAGGAATCTCACCTAACGAAAGGCCTTATAAACGTGATCTTTCTTTGCTCTGTTAAAAAAATAAAACGTTCATGAAAGAGAAAAACAAGAGGTGGCAGTAAGCGCGGAGTCACCTTGAAACCATCGCTCTCCCTAGAGCCAGCGCCGCCCCGGCGCCCCCGCCCTGGGGTCCCCCGAGCTGCGCCTGGGCTGGCGGTGGAGCCAGAGCGTCCTCTCGGGAGGCGCAGGCGAGGCGAGCGGCCTGGAGGCCTCCCAGCAACATTAAGGCAGAAACTGTCGTGGTGGGCAGGCCTGGGAACCGGCACCAACGCCCCCGAGCGGGCTCCAGTTCCATCCGTGTCGGGCCTGTCGATGTCACTGAATAAATAACCTACAAAGTCACAGTCCTCCCGACACATTCAACCCGCCTGCGAGGCAGCCGCCGCACAGGCACGCCCCAGGCTGAGGTGGGCGACTGCGGTGGTCGGCTCCATCCAGGCGAGTGGCCCAGGTCTGCCGACCCAGCGTGGCCGTCTCCCTCGCCACGAGAGCAGAGCCCTTGCGGCCCTGCCACTGAAGAATAAATGGCACCTGGTGCCACCAGACCCCAGAACCTCCTGCAGGCTTACAAAAATAAATATTTATCAATAACGCATTAGACAAAAAGCACCCCCAACAGGAGGCACAAAAGCAGTATTTTCTAGCTGACACTAAAACTTAACCTCTAATTTGGGGGGAAAAGACCGACCCTCGAGTACCAACTTCCTTATCCTACGTCCTCTGCAGAACCCCGAGGGCCAGCGTCTGCCTTCCGTCTGAGTGGCAGGCTGACGCCCACTGGCTGGAGCAGACGCGGGAGAGAAACTCCAGCAGCTGCAATTCAATGCGAACCAGAGACATCACAGACACGAACAATGCACACGGGTTCAGTGGTGTGAGTATTATTTAAAGTGCATTCATCACTTTTGATAAATTTCTCAGATTTCTGATTTTCACAGCCAGGTGTCACCCACCGTCCTGCAACCCGAGATGCCACGCGTGGTGACGAGTGGTCAGGGGCAGGGCACCTGCAGGCCCTGAAAGGTCTCAGCGTGCTGACATTCGCCAGATTCCACTCTTCCCGGACCGGACCCACGACGCCAGGCGCCTGCACGGCCGTCAGCGGCAGAGCCAGGCCCTTCAGTAGACACGCGGCAGGCACGTCTGCGACCTGCTGCCAGAACCTCGGCTCTGCAGCGAGAGGGAGGACGCCCAGGCCGGCAGGAACAGGGCAGGGGAGACGGGCGGTGAGCACGTCCCGGCCTCAGGGCCGTCTGGCCTGGACGCGTCCCCAGTTCACAGGGCTGGCGCAGGGGCGAGGCAAGCCGAGGAGAGGGGGTCCTGCGGCTGCTGGTAGGAGGCTGCCCTGGCCCAGGTCGCCCGGACCGGACGCGGGCGGGGCCCAGGTAAACAGCATCCGGGGAAGGACGTGAGTGTCATCTTGGCAGCTCTAAAAATAACTCCGAGTCAGTGCGGATGGATCTGTGTGCCTCAAATTAACAGGTCTATCTCAACTAAGCCGAATAAGTAAATGCTGTGGATGGGGTGAGAAGGGGGCAGCGATCTCCACACCCTGGGGGGTCAGCCACTTCCTACAACAAGAACGGTTCCCTGAACAGCGGGAGAAGGGGAGACTCCGCCCCAAGCGACAGGAAAGGAAGTTGTGCCAAGCGCCACAGCCCCACCCCGCCTCCAACACCAGAGCAGGGGAGACACCTGCCCTCCGGGACCCAGGGCAAGCACGGCTGCCGGGACTGAACCCACAGCATCCCAGGCAAGGTGGACGGGTGACACAGAGGTCCAGGGGCTACGGGGTCTTTCACCGGGGTCTTGTGGGGACGGCGTTCCCTGGGGAACCCTGGGTTGGCAAGTCCAGAGCGCCTTTGGCAGCAGGTGGCAGCAGCGGCAGGTCTAGGACTCCTCGCCCATCTGCAGCAGCGAGTTGATGGCGGCGTCCCTGTTCCCCCGCTGGGCCTCCAGCACGGACCGGATCACATCCCTGTCCATGTTGGGGAACATGTCCTGGATGGCTTTCAGGTCCTCCTCACTGCAGCGCGGATGGGCGCTCACGGCTGGCGGCGGCACCGCCACGGGCACCATGCCGGGGCTGCACACGGCGGGCATTCCTAGAAGCAGAAGATCGAGTCTGGTGAAAACGCAGAGTCTCACCACAGCGCTGGGCTAACGGAAACAGGCAGCGCCTGCTACTGGCAGCCTCGCAGGAGACGCTGCCTTAGCTCCCCTGAGACATGGAACCTGGGAGACACTGTGAAACTGGTGACCTGAACCCAGCCCAGGCTCACGTGGAGAGAACGGGGTGGGCGGGGATGCACGCTTTAGCGCACATGAAAATGCACTTCACTCAACTCTCACTTGCGCCTGTTTTGTGACAATACAGTCGCTGGGTCAGGCCAGGGTGAACCTGGGTGCCCAGCCGTCTGGGTCCAAGACCCCGTGGGCTGGCCCGAGACGTCACTGACTGAAGCCACCGTCCGCCTGAGCAAGAGCCACACACTGTGCTTGCCCCCAACACCTGCTCTTCCTTCGGCAGACACCAAAGCAAGCACCGCAGCCTGGCAATGTGTCACTTAACCGTCACTGGTGGGAAAGACAGGCCCTGGCTGGCACAAAACACCTCCATGAAACTACGCCCACACCCACGATGAACACAACACACGTGTCAACAAAACCACCCAGGGAAATGCTCACAAAAACTCGAGGCAGGCAGTGGCAGGGGTGGCTCCTGGCCTCAGCGTCAGGCGCGGAGGGCAGACCAGGACAGGGATGCGGGGCGGCACAGGGGCAGCGAGGACAAGTCTCCCTCCTGGCACCGCTGCCCGAGACAGGCCTGAGCGCAGGAGGTGGCGGCCAGGCCGAGGACTCACACGTCACAGAGTCCTGCCTTGACGCCAACAAGTCACAGGAGCCTGACAAGTCATTCACGCTCTCACCTTCAAAAGCACGCTCTTCCCAACCAGGCCCCCAGGAGAGCTGGAGTAATAATTTTAGGACATAATTGTTTTTCGTTTCTAAATCTGAAAGGCTGTGAAGGCAGAACTCTATCTTTAACACTGGCCTAAATCGAATTGGCAACAAGGCCTAAGAGGCACTGGAATGGGCTGAGCTTGGCTGCAGGAGCGCACTGGGACCGAGGATGGGGCTCACGCGAGCCCCAGCATATGCTGCTCATACCACGCAGCCCAGATGGGGCACTGTCCCCAACCCCTCCCGGGCCAAGCACTTTCCGTCACACCTGGCACGTGTGTTGTCCCCGCCATCCTGAGACAGGCTGTCGCACGTCACGGGTGGGGCGGCTGGCACCCCAGGCCAGGCAGCCTTTTGGTGACGAGGGAAAGGCCCCGAGCCCCAGCAGGAGGGACGCACGCCGTCCTCACACGACCTTCGTCCTCCTCGCCAGGGTGCAAGTGTGGCAGCGGCCTGTCCTCCAGTGACCCTCAGTGCCTTGTGGGATGGACACAGGGGCCGCACGCACAGGCAGGCCCCTGGCGGCATGGGGACAGGAGTCGGGAGACCCCGTGCCTGTTGGTGCTGCTCCTCCCACCGGGGTGGCATCTAGAGAACAGACTCCACCCGCTGCCGACCCACAACCCCTGGGCGACCCACCTGCCTGAAGAGGGGTCATGGGGGTTCCCGCAAAATCAGCGCTGACAACGCGCCATGCGGCGAGGGCAGCCTAAGAAAGCTGCCTGCTGAGGAGCGGGTGTCCCCTGCGGAGGTGGACAGCAGCACACGAGGGGACCGGGCGACCCAGCCCACGTCGAGCCCGCCCCTGTACCCAAGTGTGGAGCTATGAGTGTGGCGGGCTGGGGCTGGCTGGGGACGCTTTCGGGAACACAGGACAAGGAGCTCTAGGCCTTGGGGGACCCCAAAGTCCCCAGGGACTGGGCAGAGCAGAGCCCAGACCCCTGTGGCAGCCCTGGCCCCGCCTGGCACACGCACTTGCAGGGCAGACGTGTTGCACACAGAAAAGCCACGTCCTCTCCTGTGGCAGGAGACAGAGCAAGGACACTCGCGCCACGGGGACTGTGGTGGGCACACATCG
The DNA here is from genome assembly GCA_008750895.1 of Mirza zaza. Lineage (NCBI taxonomy): Eukaryota > Metazoa > Chordata > Mammalia > Primates > Cheirogaleidae > Mirza > Mirza zaza. Next base: position 12,181 of record VSMD01088977.1, read on the forward strand.
TCACACTCAGGTTGTCGATACTCAGACAGAACACTGCCCAGGAAACCAAAGCGCGTAACCTGCCATCCACAGAGCGCCCGTGCGCAAAGGCCACGGCACGCAGAGCAGGCACAGCACCCGGGTCAGCAGGGGACTGGTTGTCACGCAGGCCACAGCTGGCGGGGGACAGACGGCCCAGGCCGCTGGCTGTGCCGCCACTCGGACGTGCTCCGCAGTCCTCTCAGTCCTGACCACGCGAGGGCAGCGCGTCCGCGAGCGCGGCTTTGCTTTCCATCTGCTAGGGTGTCTGCGCTGCCGCTGGGCCAGCTCCACAGAGCTGAAGGGGCCGCGCACAGAGACCACAGCCAAGGGATGGGGGCACAGCCCCAAGGGAACACACGGAGACGCTGATGCTCAGTCACGGCAGCAACCGGACACCAGTGAGCACAAGCATGCCGGGTATCCCCGAGGGCCAAGCCGCGAGCCGTGGGAACCCACACCTTCCCGTCAGCTCACGCTGCAGACAGGAAGCAGAGCGGCAACTCGCAGGGTCACGAAAACCGGATGGGGGCAACTCTTCCCCCAGGATGGACAGCAAGTGGCCAGGCCCTTCCATCACCGCGCCTTTCGCTGCCTCGTGCTGTTCTGACCACCGACGCGCAGGTGCCGGCTCAGCCTCAGAGACGTCCTCGATGCCCAGGAGGGGCTGCTGAGGCTCCCCCAGGGCAGACTTGCTGCTCCCTCCCCTCACCCAACACGCACAGGCGGGACACGTGGCTCTTCCATGTGACCCATAGACACAGCGCTGCTCCCGAGGCTCACAGTGTCCTCCAGGACAGCCACGCTGGGGGCAACCGAAGCAACTCTGGCCTGGCAGTGGCTGCAGCCCAGGCGTCCCTCCTCCGCCCAGGGACACCAGCCCCGCGGACAACGCTTGGGAAGCCAGCGGCACCCAACCTCCGCCAAGTTGGCTTCTTCCTTTCCCGCTGCAGTTCCCAGCGCAGAGCCACGGCCTCGTGGAGTCACACTCTTCAGACGCTTCGTGCTCAGATGTCTCAAGGTTAAAAACTCTGCTATAACCTTATGATGCCTATCAACTAATCATGTGAAATCTGCTAAAATCTAATGACTTCAGTCATCAAAATGACCCTTCATTTTAAAAAGCCCTGACTCACCCTCTCTCTCCAAGCCACGGTTCATGGCTTGGCAGCTTGGACACACGCTGGTGTTTTCTGTCCTGACCTCGTTTCATCGTGCGGCCACATTTCATCTCTCCCCACTTCTGGGAGAAGCAGAGGGAAGCTGGGAGATGCCCTGGCGCACTCGCCAGTCACCCTGGTGGGGCTCTGGTCTCTCACTCAGCAGAGGGCTCTCTGAGGGCACGGCCAGCTCGCGGCCCTCGGCCAGCTCGCGGCCCTCGGCCTTCAGCGTTGCCCCGCAGGGACTGCGTCCACCAGGCATGTGGTGAGCTGAGTCCCTGTGCCGCCCGGCCGTGCCGACAGCCCATTCCCACACAAGCGCCCTGCATGGCCCGCTGCGCCGTGCAGTAGAGCAGCGGAGAAAGCCCAAGCTCAGGGCCACAGCCTGAAACACAGAGCATGAGGTGACTCAGGGAAAGTTAGAACACTGTCTTTTCAAGAAGGCAAGTGGGGAACAAAATGCTTCAGGAAACCTGCACTCTGAGATTCAGCTTTTGAGAGAAGAAAACCCTAGTTCGAGTCCAGCGCTCTCACCGGCCTCCGACCCCCCTGATGGGGGAAAAGCCGCATCGGCCAGTCTCCACACGGTCCCTGCTGACCACATCCTCCCTGGCGCGTCTGCAGGATGCTTCCGGAAGGGCGGTGCTGCCACCGCACACACCCGGGAATTGTGTCAGAAGGGAAACGAGGCCATCGATGTTCAGTGAAGCGCGTGCTCTGCTAACACTCACAACAAACATTGCTCAGATAATGAAGCAATTCTCTAGTGCCGGGGCCCTGTTTCCTGCAAGGAACGGAGAGTTCCAGGGTTGAGCCAGGAGACCACAGGTGAGCCCAGGGCTCCCGCAGTGCCGGAGGGGCTCCCTCTGGCCGAACCTTGGTAATTTGAGTGACAAACAAACGTTAGAACAGATGACAACCTGCAGGATAAAACAGGAAGCCGAGAGTCGCACTGCCAGGGGCGTCTGGCAGGAAGCAGGGTACCTGCGGGGTCCTGAGGTGTCTCCTGCACCAGACGCTGATCCGTTGCGAGGAGTAAGGAAAGCAGCGCTTCTCCGCAGAGCAGCGGGACGGAGCCTGCTGTGGGCATGGACAAGGGACACCACTGGCCTGGGGTGGACGGCAAAGCCCCGCCAGATCCCCAGCCCGAGTGCTCCCCAGAGTGAGGTGGGGCCTGCTCCAGGCGGAGGGGACACGGCCACAGAGGACGACAGGGACCTGGAGCCTCCACCCAGCAACACCCCGATGGGTCTGCGCAGCTGACAGTGCCACTGCGCCAACGTCATGTGGATCTGGACGGACGTCCTGGGCAGGGGGAACTGGCTCGCGGGGGGGGGGGGGGGCGCGCATGCTCCAGGATGGGGCGCAGGGGGCGCCCGGTGGGCAAGAATCCCCAAAGGTCCCAGCAAAACATTTTTATCTCCTTTGCAACTTTTCTATGAGACTGTTTCAAAACTTAAAAACGGACATCAAAAGGGTATTTCGAAGTCTCGTCCAGCCTTTCCTAAAATAAACAGGCACTTACAGAGAGAGTGAAAGAGAAAGAAGGGAAAAAAATAAAACGGGTCCATGTATTTTCCATCTGATTTGAAAACTGACTTTCCACCTGGTACAGGTGCCTGTGTTGGACGGAGCCGTGTCCTGAGAAGGTGCCACTTCCTAACCCAGCGCGCACCTGAGACCTCATGTGCAAACGCATTCTCTGCAGATGGAACCAAGGCAGAGCGAGGCCGAGACGGAGCAGGGTGGGCCCCCGGTCCGCTGACCTAAGAGGACCCTCTCGCACACGGGAGAGAAGGTGCGGGACGCAGGTGGCCGTGTCAGTGGGCAGAGCTGGAGCCCTGCGGCCACCTGGCAGGATGGCCCGGCCCGGCACTGCCGAGACGAGGCAGAACCCCCCAGAGCCCTCGGGGCGCAGCACTGCGGCAGCTCCACCTGGGTCGGGCCTCAGGCTGGGGGCTGCCTGACGTCTCGAGCCCGTCCGAGCAGCGCTGCTGTGACCCAGGACGGCGGCGCGGAGGCTGACCTCTGAGGGCCTCCTCGGGAAGGAGCCCAGCACCGCAGGGCAGCTCCAGGGAGATGGCACAACCCCGGTCACCGCACGTCACAGCTCAGGAAGGTCCCTTGGTCCTTTCATCATTTAAACTTCTCTGCTGCGATGGAAACGCTTTCTTTGCATTTGGTCAGATGCCTCCTTTGACCCTTCGAACACGGTATAGCCGCTTTAACGCTCTGGGTCATCCGGAGTCACTTCCTATCAGCTGGTCTGTCCCCAGCTGTGGGTACACGTGTGGATCTCTGCCGGAGCCTGGCTGCTAACGGACTCAACTCCACAGAGGCCACCACGCAACGGCAGATGCTCGCGAGTCCGCGCTGCCCCTGAGGAGTGGGGGCTGCTGGTCCTCGCACGCGTCCTCACGGGCAGACGTCCGGAGCGTGGCGGACAGCACAGAGTTCGCCAAGCCCGTCTCCTCCCTCCGCCTGGGCTGGGTTCCAGGCCCGTCACTGTGGATCTAGGGTGAGGTTCCGACTCCAGAGGTGGCCCCAGTGTCCCCACTGGACACTGGTGTGACGGGGTGTTGACGAGGCCTCTCCGCTCGTCTAGGCCAGACTCCAGCACCCATGCTGCCTGGCTGATCCCTCCTGCCCTAGCCCACAGCCACCCCAGAGCTCAAGCAGCCGGGGCCCCACCACCCACACGTCTCCAACGCCCAGCCCGTGACCCAGCCACTGCCACGGCCTGGCCTCCCGGCCCCCACCGCCTCGGGATAGAGGGCCCCCTGCTGCGCCTGTCCCGCCCCGGCTCCCCGCACCCAGGCAGAGACTGTCTCAGGCAGAGACCTGGGTGACCACAGGCTCACCCCAAGTGTCTCTTCTCCCAGGGGCCTGCTGGTCTACGTGTGGCCCACCGCTATGGCTGCTATGGCTATTCGTGGTAGGGCCAGGGAAGTACCTGCTGCTGCCATGGCCACAGTGGGGGTCAGCCCAGAGCTGACGTGGGGTCTGAAAATGCAACGGCATGAAAAGCCACTTCCCGTTGGGCTGTGAGCACAGACTGCCAGCTCAGACAGGCAGACACACCCACGACTGACATGAGCAGCAGTTTGCTCTGCCTGACGGAGCAGGGTCTTCCAGCGCAGAGCTTGGGCTCCACGATCGATGCCCAGAAATCACATTTCTACGGCTCCGAAAATCTGAGCTCACATCGCGTGTGCCAACAGTCAGAGAAAACAGACTCTGCTTTCCACACACGTATAAAACATTCAAACATCACACCAGCCTCCCCTGCTTTTATAAAGACCTTTCTGAAATGTCAGCGTATGCACGCGGTGCTAAGCTGCACTGAACGCCTGGGCCGGGGCTGAGTCCCTCCCCTCCTCCCGACACTGCCCCTCGGGGGCGGGACCCACCTGCGATGGGCACGTAGCCGACGCCCTGCTGGTACACAGTCGGCATCAGCACCACGGGCTGGGGCGGCATCACCATGGCGGCCGGCAGCAACTGAAACACACGGAAGAACATGCCACACGTCAAAGCTTGTCACCCAGCTGCACCACCACCATCCCAGCCGTGAGCCGGACACAGGGCCTGGGAGCGCAGAGCCCCTGCACAGATGCCTGGCCGCTCGCCTCGGCGCCCAGCACCCTGAGCTGGGGGACCTGGGCTGGAGGGAGCTGCCAGAGCCCGGACCCACAGCCATCGGAACGTGACCAGGAGCACACGGGGTGAGAAAGCGCCTCCGAGTACAGTCCTCAGGGTCTGCCTGGTGAGAGACATGTCAGCACTTGCGTCATTCACAACAATCTCGGACCTCAGTCCAAAAAAGGTTAACTGCAAGTGAGCTACTTGAGTGTAACAATGGTTTTGTAATCACATAAAAGTGTCTATTAAAGGTGCGTAAAGGCATTCTTGAGGAATTGCACTCACACCCGGGATATGTTCTAGAACATCACGGCGGCCACACTCTGGCCCAGCGCAGTACAAGACCCTGCCCCGCTGCAAAGCGAGTCGGAGGCAGCAGCCTGCACGCGGGAGCTGCCACTGGACGGGCTGCCGGCACACACGCTTGCACACCTCTCGACTTCCATATTTGCTTGAAATGTTTTACAATAAAAAATTAAAATAACACTACTTTTAAAAAAATCTCCTAGGTGATACAAAGGACGTGGTACCAGTTCCCCTAACCTGCTCCCTGATCCCCCAGGAGCTGCAGGGGCCCAAGGACAGACTCATAGGAGCTGCCCCTGCCCGGCACGGCACAGCCTACGATTTGCAGGCCAGAGGGCAGCTGCCCTCACGTGTCCCCGAGGACACGCTGGGCCACTGTGAGGCCAATAACGGCCCTGTGGGGAGGAGCCCGCCTGGCACAGAGCCCAGAACAGCAGGCATGGGGTGGCCGCCTGCATCTTGCCCCCGGTGGGTGACACAGCCCCACCCCAAGGGCGGGGCGGGGCGGGGGCAGCCAAGGATGCAGATACCCGCAGTGGGACCGCCTCAAAGGGCGCCGTCTCAGGGACACAACCAGCGTCCCAGCCACCCGCCCGAGGCCGCGGCTCACCGAGTACGACATGACAAGGTTGATCATGCCCTCCTTGTCATCACCCTGCCTCCCGCTCAGGCAGTACCACTTGTCCTCCACCGCGCCCTCCTGCTTCAGGGACTCAGGGATGGTGACGTGGGTCCAGGCGATGCGGTCGTCCATGGAGAAGGCGCGCTGCAGGGACAACAGGGAAGGTGTCTGCCGCGTCCCACCCCACGCCCGTCCCTGAAGCAGAGCTCTGCCCTCCCACCGCCCCTCCATCGAGGACCCCTCAGTCTCCTGCTCGTCCCAGAATGGTGCCCCTGCACCAGTTTCCCATTAACGAGACCCCCAGACACCTCCGGGGCCGAGCCAGTGAGGGCATCGATGGTGCTAGTGAATGGTGAAGGGGCTTCCCTGCCCTCCGACCACCAGGATGGGCAGGCCGGCCCTGAGGACAGAGCCCCTGCTGCTGTCCTCGTCCAGTCGTGGTTCAAGGACACCAGCTGCTCCTTCTTCACCCTGGGGCCCGACCCCGGATCCTCTGGCCGCCCCCTATGCCAGCCCCAAAGCAGGGTGGGCACAGACGGAAAGCAGGAGGACCTGCCCTGCTGCCCGCGCCAACCCCGAGTTTCCCACACTCCTGATCCTTGAGGACCGAGGGGAGGGACCAGAAGGGCAGGGCAGGAGCACAGGCTGTGCCACCCGATGGCCCGGCTGCCCCACGCCCCTCCGCTCTTGCGCAGTGCTCCAGGCACGAGGTGCCGACCAGCTGCGCAGGAGGCCCACTGCGTCCACCTGCGCTTCCGGCTCTTCCTCAGGACCCCCCTGATCGCTGCAGCGCACGGCCACCAACGCGGCTCAGAACGCTCAGGGGATGCTACCAGTGGCCACTGAGACTCGGCCACCAAGAAGGCTCCCGCCCAGCAACGCAGCCGCACACACTCGGGACTCAGGCTCTGGCGAGCAGTGACCACCTGGCGGTGCTGCTGGTGGCACACGGGTCCACACTCTGTCCCCAGAGGGCCCTGTGTGTCATCCTGGTGGCATCCCACATGCGAGGCTGCGGAGGGAGCTACGCGCTATCCTTTCCAAACTCCTCAGGGAAAGCAGGACCCTGTCTCCTGCCCGCTCACAATGCCAGGCGGGGGCCTCCTCACAGCTGGCTGGCAGCCTAGACAGACTGCAGGGACCTACTCCGACCCCACGGTGGCCTCTGCGGCAGTGGGCGTCGCTCACCTCATCGAAGATCTCAAGGTAGAAGGAGTCCACGCCCGGGGGCACAGTGCAGTGGATGACCTTATTCCAGCGAGGGTTCTTGGCACCGTTGTGGGCCGTGGGCGTCTCGTACACCGCGTAGCCCAGGCGCAGTCGGCAGTAGGGGTCCATGCGGGTCATGCCGTAATTCTTGGCCAGCTTCGCCTGAAATGAAGCCAACGTCAGGAACAGGAGACGCTAACCCCCAGAAAGGAACACGAGCGCCTGCCTGGGCTGCAGCGACCTCAAGCCGCTCCAGGGGTTTGGTTTCCAGAAGGTGGAACTGCCACTGCTAAACAGGGGATTTTGGGGCGGACACGAGAGCTCCATTGCGGCAAACAAAGTCTGACGGGCCCGCTGGGCGCCCAGGGAGGTCTGCGCCTGGGAATCTGGGGTAGAGCTGAGTCGGGCCAGAGCCAGTGGACGTGGTGTTAGTACCTGCAGGGCTGCAGGGCCATCAACCCTGGGCACGCGGGCAAAGATTGGGGGAAGGTGGAGGACAGGCCCCCTTGGCACCCCATTGGGGCCAGGAGAAGGCAGGGGAGGTGGACTGGGCACCACATGTGGCCCAGCAGCCGAGGGAAGCAGCTCCACTCAGAGAGGAGAGGAGACCACAGGCCGAGGCCCCAAGTCAGGAGAAGGGACGTTTCCCATCACCGACGTCACCACAGAAGGCCAGGTGGGTGTGTGCAGGTTGCAGGCTGGCTGCCACGGCGGGCTCGCAGGCTCACGAGAGAACCAGGAGCAGCCAGAGGGTGGGTAGTGCCAACGCCATCACCAAGGCCCGGCCACCCTGGTGCTCGGCCTGCGGTTACCAGGCCCCTGCAGGAGGTGGCCGGGAGGCCCCCCAAGTCACTATCGTGATTTTAATTATTCTTGTCAGAGCCCGGAGGGATCAATATTTTTCACACATATCATTTTTCAACATCAGACACATTTCAAGAAAAGCTGGACTCAGAAAAAGTTCCGTTTGTCCACGTAGAAAATGCGGCGTAAACACTGAAATCCTCCCATACCCCCGCCGCCCCTGGCAGGAAGGAGGGAGGGACACCCACCTGCACCACGGTGACGTTGAGGCGGCCCACGGCGCCCACCGCCCCTCCATACTGCAGCTGCTGGGCGGCCTGCGCGTCCAGCTGGATCTGCTGCTGCTGCTGCGTGGGCGTGATGCGCAGGAAGTCCTGCGGCAGCTCCCCGATGTACACCTGCGGGCGGGGAAGGCGGAGGCGTCAGCAGGGCGCAGAGCGGGAGAGCCCGGCCTGCTCCAACCGCTTCCTGACCCAGTCACTGGACGTCTCAGCCTGTTTCTCCCTCTGCGATGAGGGCCCCGAGGCCGTAAGGCCAGCCCGGGCCGCAGTGCACAGGTGCGCGTCCTCACTGTGCGCAGGCCAGAGCCCCCAGGACCCTAACTAAAGACGGGTTCTCATCCCAAAGGCGGCCTGTCAGGTGGCAACCCGGGCCCTTTTCAAAGGTCTCACGCGCTCCACGGCCGCTGCCCCTGACCCTTCTCTCCTGCGCTGCCACAACTGGGGCCAGCAGACGGCAAGGCACGTGGTCAGACAACTGAACAAGATGAAATCTGAACTTTGAACCTAAAATTTGGAAAACCCTCTGTGCCAATATACCTCAAACATCTCTACATCAAACAGTTCAAATTCAGAAATTCCCTGAAAGAAAACAAGTAAATAGATCCAAAACGAAACCCTCGAAAGACCTCCCCAGTCTGCGTTCTGCATGTGCCCCACCCCTGCGCACTAGCGCACCAGCCCTGGGGAGAGGGCCGGGCTGCCGGGCAGGGGAGACAGGCTCCTCAGAGACCCGATGGAAACCAGAGCGTGTCACATACCCGTCTGGGGACAGTGCGCTTGCTGAAAGCCGCGGCAGGGAGCCCTGGGGACGCCCAGGCTTCTGCAGCACCCGGACCGCCTGCTGCGCAGATCAGACCCTGCACCTGCCTGGGACACGGGCTCCCAATGGCACGGTGCCAGCCAGGGTTCCAGAATGTTCTGCAATTTGTTGAGCTCCGTACCCATTGTGCTCTGGTCACCTTTCATTTTAAAGGTCCCTGGAAGGGTCCAGCTCCTCTCCTGTCGCCCCGTCTAGGGCCTGGAGAACACCCGACCCAGTCGGAGCTCCAGAACCAACGGACCGAAGGAAGAGGCCAGGGCAGCTCCACACGCTGTCTCAGACGCCGAGGCCAGGGACTCTCGTGGGACACACCACCTCCGCACTCGCCTGAGCAGCCAGCGTGCTGTTCCCACCGTCCTGTCCTAAAAGGACAGGTCACCCTTCCCCACACGTGACCGCGTCTCTGCCCCGTCGGCGGAGCGTCCCACATGGGTTCGGCAGCTCGCCCCGGCACCAGCTGGGCCAGGAGGACCCGGTGAACAGTTCCTGCTGGGAAGCAGCAGGCCCCTGTGAGGACCGCGTTGCCAGGTGGGGGCTCAGGCCGCCTCCCCTGGGCCAGCCCCTCCAGAGGCGTGTTGCGCAGGTTTCCACCAAGCCCTGGAATAGCCCTGAGGGCCCCGTGGCACAGACACCAAGCACCTGTTCCTGTCAGCACACGGAAACACCAGGGCAAAGACCCTTCCCCACCTCCCCAGGGTTCACAGCCCAGAACTCTTGCCGGGACACTGGCCCCAGAGCAACACCGCCCCCCAATCCCACAGGGCCTGGCACGGCCCCTCCGGGTATCACGAGCTCTACCTGCTCACCACAACGGAGTGTCCTGCAGAAACAGACTCGGGTGACCAAGTTCTTGGGGTTAGCGTTCCCAGGGAAACTGAAGTATGTATCTGCTCGTGCCCCACAGCAGCTCTAGGGACACGGCAGGGACAGAACCACACCCTGCAGACAGACGGGCAAGCACCTGCCCCCATGTCCCCTCTCCCAGCAGAAGGGGGAAGCGGCCGGGGACAGGGTGTGGGCCGTTGGGGTCACTGACGGGATCAGGGGTCCTTTGCTACTTCCGGTCTGTCCTCGGGAGCGGCATCTAGAGCTGTCCTGCTGCCACCACATCTACCCAGGTTTTCACTCTAGACAGTGGGATCGCTTTTTCATGGGAGAAAATGAAACCATATCAGAGGTCAAATGATCTAGCATTATTCTTAAACAGGGATTTAACCCAAAAATATCAAACACGACGGGTTTTAACAACATAAATTAAGAGCGTGAGCGGAATGTGACAGGGGAGGAGAGTGGGCTTGCTGTGGAGAGGGCATGTGGACACCAGCACAGCCAGGGACCAAAGCCAACACCACGGAGTGAGTTGCTCGGACACCTGGCTGGAGACAGGACCACGTGGAGGACACCTCACCCCGGGGGTTTTCTTCCCCAAAACCCACACTCCCGCTGAGGGACATTCGACAAAAATCCCTGACTGGTGCTCCTCAGACGGTCACAGGCCCCAAACGCAAGGGAGTCTCGGAGACCCGGATGGAGACGTCTCAAAGAGGTGGCGGCGAGACAGGCAGGGAGGGCCTGGGACGGGACGGAGAGCGAGAAACCCAACTGAAACCCGGAGTCCACGGCCAGCGCCCAGGTCAGAGTCCAGGTGAGAGCCACTCGTGGCGACGGGAACGCCAACGGGGAAACAGCTGAGGGACACACAGTGACTCCGTGCCATCTTGGAAACTCCTCTACTGAATATAAAATTATTACAGAATTCAAAACGTATTAGAAGAAATTTCAATTTAACCTAAAGACAGACAGAGGAGAGAGAAACTGCAGCAGTTCTCTGGGGTGCCGCAGCCCGCCGCACTCTCCGCTGAGCCTTCCAGCCGCACTCTCCGCTGAGCCTTCCAGGCCTTCGCGACACCACCGCCAGCAAAGCGAGCGAGCGTTTCAAAGCGACAGGAAGTCCAGGAGCCACAGTGAACCGCATCATTTCAGGTATGAGACTGCAGCCATCAATAAACACGCACTTTTTAACGTATTTTTAAAATTCAGAGATAATCCTAAAATTCATTTTTGTTGTGTTATGATGGAGAAAACGTTTGAATGGTCACTTGAAAATATGTGTTTTATCCTGATTAAAAGACTTGGGAATATAGAAATAAAAATGCTTAATATTGATACACAACAGGTCCTATTTTTAACATGATTTACTTAACTGTGCAAGACTAACACACTGAGTTCGACAGCAACAGATAACGTTCAACGCCTGCGTGAAGACCCGACGACGCTACTGCTAGGAGCCCTCCGGGGCGCGGCCTGCAAGTGCGGGGTGCCGGCTGCCTGGCCAGACTCTGCTCTGCCGGCCAGGCGTGGGCCCTCCAGAGCCGCGGAGAGCAGCAAGGCTCTCCTGTGCCTCACCCGGGGACCCCAGTGCTGGAGGCAGAGGGAGGTGAGGCGCCACCCACTGTGTAAAACCCAAAGGAGGTTTGTGCACAAAAATTCTGGAAGCATTTTCAAGGACCTCAGGGGGAGGGAGGCAGGGAAGCTTTAGTTTTAATTTATTTATACTTTTACGTTCTGACAGTTATTTTAAAAAACAATTTTTTTTACCACATACATGAAATACATTAGGGGAAAAAAGACGTGCAGCTCTCTGGGTTTTAACTTCTCTTAAAACAAAAGCTGCTTTTATAAATATTAGTCTATTTAGACACAGTTTGAAAATGTAACTTAGTATTTCCTAGAATTGCTGGCTCTTCCTCTCCACGGAGGGCTCCCAGAGAGGATCACAATGAAAGCACCAACCTGACACCCACCCTCCCAGCTGGGGCCCCAGTCCTGCCCCAGCACAGTGACCTTTTCCATCATGAAAGAAGAGATCTGCAAAATTCACTTCTATTTAAAATAATTTCCCTTCAAGTCCAAATTTTAGTTTTGGCACAGAAATAGACTCTTAATTATTCTTCACTATTCATGTACTGCGTGTGGTCACTTCCAAGCTGAACGCTGTTTAAGCACCCGCTGTGCATATTCCTGCCAGTAGTGAGTTTCCAGCGGAAAGCTCTGCCCTGCCGCCCAGGCCCCTCACCCCCTCCAGGACCAGGCAGCAGCGACTCCCTCTTCCTCAGTGCTCGGGGTCACTCATGCTTACTCAAGAGTAACATCTCCCCCAGTTAGAAGCAAAAAGCAACCACAAAATCACGTCCTGGAGCTCCTCGGCCATCAGCTGCTGGCTGTCACCTTCTCCCCTCACAGCAGAAGCACCAGGAGGCTGGACCCGTCTCTGACCCTGCAGCCCCCACCGCCCGAAACCCACTTCACCCAGGCGCCTGCCCTCGAGCTCCACCACGGCCTCCAGGCCCATGACGCCTTCCATAAACAACCCCTGAGCGAATGAGCAGATCGCACACCTGTGCACTTGGCAGGTCCAGAGCCATCCCGCCACCCGAGCCCAGAGTGCCTGGCCCTCGTGCTCCCCCACCAGTATGGACAGACCCCCAGCACCCCGCTCCCCTCAGGAGCTGGACTCCACTTACCTTCCTGTGTCTCCCCTTCCCAAAGCCCCATGGCAGAAACCAGCTCAGCTCTCTCTCCCCTTCAGTCACCCGCCCTCCCCTCTTGGGAACGCAGATGCGACAGGCACCTCCAGGCCACGATGCTGGGTGACCCCCCCAACCCTGCCGAGGTCTCTACGTATACACGAGACCTTTGTGTGAGGAAGGCTGGAAGGCCACAGTGCTAAAATGAACGCGTGTGTGTTGAAGAGAGCTGAAAGAGAAGATAAAATGACAGAGAACAGTCCCCAAAGATTAGAATATAAAAGTTGACCAAAGAACAAGAGACTTTAAATGCAGTCCCCCACCAGGAATTCCACGGCACACAGCCTCACATCCCAAGTGCCAGGAGTGAAGACAGAAAACCCTATCCTTATTCAAACAAAACAAAAACCAGCCAAGCAACAGGCCCGGGGGAACAGAGCACCAGAGACCGACAGGGTGTGACAAGGCAGGCCCAGCAAGGTGGCGGCGGCAAAGCCCAGGTGCCTGCAGACGCCTGCCAACGCCACTGTGTGCTTGAGACCCCCACAGCAAGAGCTGGGGGAATCGCGGCTCTTGTGGCACTCACATTTAATGAGAAGACACACACGTATCAGTAAATCAAACACATGTCAAAGGCAGTGAGTGCTGTGAACCTGTGAGGCCACGTCGGGCGGCGGCAGCGCTGCACTCTGCCCAGGGCAGTGGCGGCCTGAGTAAGAAGTGCCACCTCGGCAGGACCTGAATGACAAGGCGCCAGCCCCGCACGCCCTGGGAGGGTGACTCAGGGTTGGGAAATGCTCGCACAGCAGGCCCAGCCGGGAGCATGTCTGGCGGGTCACAGGACAGCAGGGAGGTGATGGCTGGAAGGGAGGAGTGAGGGAGGGGAACAGGAGGTCAAGGGGCTGGAGGACCAGAGACCAGGAGTGGCGGGAGGTGAGGAGCCAGGCAGGTGAGGGCAGGGGGGCTGGGCACCTGACTGCAGGTGTAAGCGAAGGCCAGCCCATACAACGAGAGACCCAACCAGCGAAGGAGGCAGTGATGTGGCTGAGCAGGGGCCACAGGAGACTGCGACCCTGGACATGCTCTGCCTGTCGGACACAGAGGAGACAAGGTCGTCTCAAGGCTCCTGGCCTGAGCTACGTGAAGGAAGGAGCTGCTGCCACAGGGGATGGGAGGCACAGGTGGGTGGGGAGGAGGACCTGCCCACCTGCAGCATCCAGCCCACTCTGAGGGAGACATCAAGGAGCTATTGGCCGTGTGTGTCTGGACCTCAGGAAAGAGGCAGGAAGAGACAGAGCCACTGTCGTTGGGGGGGAGGGACACCACTGAGACCCCGGAGGGACTGAGCACGGACAGAAGAGAGGAGGAGAAGCCAGCCGAGGGCAGCCAGCACACCCTGTCGGAGCCAAGCGAAGACTGAGCCATAAGGGAGGGTCTGCTGCCTCCTGTGCCCACTGCTGGGGCAGTTCTCAGGGGGCTGGGAGTTCACTGTGGGGCTTTCTAAACAGGACAGCAGCCACTACCAGCCCCCTCAAACCTCCTCCACAGTCTCCCCGTCCCCAGCCCTGGGGGTCTTCCACCTACGGCTGGCACAGTGGCCCCTCCTGTGGTCCTCAGCAACCACACAACCGCCCTGCACCCCAACTCCAGCACCCGACTGGTGCTGACACTAAGATCAGAGATGCAAACGGCACGAGCAGAACTTCCAGGCGGGACCAGCCAGGAGCAGCAGCAGAGTCTCCCGAGGAATGGGAAGGATCAGCAGCTCTCGAGTTCATGGCACTTCCCACACATCACGCACTGCACACCACGAACTCGCCCACACACAGCCCAGAAGGGCTCGCTAAAGGGCGACACTAGGGCCAGGGAGGAGAGGCAATCGGCCCCAGGTGGAGAGCCGTCACCACCGTTAAAATCACCACTAAAATCTCAACCAAGAGTTCAGGGGAAGGTGACGAAAAGAGGCAGCCTGGTGGACAGGCCAGAAGCAGCGCTGAGGACACAGCGAGGAGACGGGGCGGGAAGCACAGAAGAGGAGAAAGGAACGTCTGTGCGGGGCGAAAAAGCAACCCGACCAAGGATGCCACACGCAGTAAAAGTGCCTTTCAGGAAATAGAGGGAAGGCAGTTACAAACAAAAACTAGGTTTTTCACCAAAGAAAATGAGTTTTCCACCCTAAAAGACGACCCGGAGGCAAAAACAACGATCCCAGCGGAAGGTCTGAAACGCTAGACGCAATAAGAACAGAGCAGCAAACGTGCGTGAATCCACACACGCCGCGGCTGAACAAGGTCACTCTCGAGTGGCTACACAGCAGGAGCCGCACACAGCACACGGCACCTGAGTCGCTGGGGGCGACCCGGGGTGTGGCTGAGGGCTCTGTATCGGTCAGGGGACAGCAAATTCGATTCACTTCGGACGGAACCTGCTAAGTCTGGGTATTAAAATGTCTGGGGTAACTCCTAAGAGAACAGAAATACGCTACATATTTTCCAAGTCAGTAGAGAACAACTGAATTGTAAAACGTTATCTTTAGTAAATCAGAAATAAGGCAAACAGAGAAAAAGAAACAAGTAGGACAAATAAAAGCACAAAAGCAATGGTTAAAAAATAAGCACATACGTATGTGCAGATAGATGTCTGTAACTAAAAACTATGTAATATGTTCCCATCAAAAGGCCCAGACCTGCAGGTTTGACTTTTTAAGAGTCCAGCTACATGCTGTGGATGACACACATATCTTAAATATAAACATTCAGAAAAATGTAAAGATAAAGAATGAAAAAAAATTAGGCAGGTGGTCTTTAAAAGAAAGCTGAAGCCACCACACTAGCATGAGAACAAAGGTGAATGGCTTTCATTCTTTCCAGAACACCGCTGGGTCCCCACACAGTGACAAAGTTCTGATGCACAGGAAGAGGCAGCGATTCTAAACTTGTGCTCACTACTGACCTGGCCGAAAGAATCCAGAGCAAACGTTCACAGGGACCCAGCATAAAGGAGTAGTGACCAGCTGGCAGCACCATGCCTTGCACTCAGGAACCAGGCCAGGTGCACCCACCTGAAGTCCACCCACCTGAGGGCCAGTCCACGTGAGTGAGCAGAGGAAGAGACACAGAGGATATATGGAAATCGTAGGTTCTTCATGATACTTGAAAAACCGAAGGCCAACACAAACCTAAATAGAAAACCGGTTCCGTCCTCTGATGACGGGAAGTTAGAGGGAAGAGCAAGCACCTCGCCTGCCCTTCCTCTCCTTGGGGCATCTCTGCACAATCAGGCAGCACCGCCTGGTGGGAAAGCTTATCTCTACGGACAGTCCCAGTTAAATGTGGAACAAATGATTAAATTCAAAAGCTGCCCTCTGCCACCCCTCAGGAAGCCACTGATTCAGCCACAACTATCAAGGAAGTGAAGGGTGACTAGCAGGGCAGAACAGCCCCCAAGGGAGAAGCCGTGAACAGGCAGGGCCAGGCTGCCTCCACCGGGACCAGCTGGTCGCTGGCATCTGCACCAGCAGGACAAGGAGTCGGGATCAGCCTGGACTCACCCGGCACTGACACGCCCACGAGGGAGGCCTGCCGAAAATGCTGCCCTGCCCCTGTCCCTGTCCCGGGCTGCGCCTCCCGGCTGGCAGGCACCACTGTGGTTTGAGGCAGTCTCCTGAAAGGCCCCTGAGCTCTCACGTAGAAGGCAGGGCCCACACATTACTCCATGTAGGGACCGGGTATGGTGGAATGGGTAGAAAGGGTAATGCCAAATACTGGCATTTTTCAAAAGTGAGGGAAACACGGCATAGGGTTGTGGCGTCCCTTCATGGCTATTCTAAGAAAAACGCTAACCCTGAAGATACAAACACTGCAACTCCTGAAAGTGAGAACGACACCAGCTCTCCTGGAGGAAAAAAGCAAAAATTTCTTTCAGAACAATCCAGGTGGTTTTACCCGCCCTCTCCACACGCCAGCCCCAGGCCCCCGTGAGAGGCCCCTCTGCTCCTTCACAGCCCACGGACTTTGTTGTCACCCTCAGCATTAGTGGGAGGCAATGGCCAGCCCACAGTCACAGCTGCCCCAAGCCGCAGTCCAGACCCAGGACCCTGGGCCAGCTCAGCCCTGCCAGAGGCAGACACTCGACTCGGCAGCACCGCCTGCCAGGCCTAGGGCTTACCCAACGCCACCTTTGTCAGCACTGGCCATGTCACAGCTGCTTTGGGCTTGAAAGCCCAGCGCCCTGTTGATCCTGTACCGCCACGGCTCCACGAGCCACAGAAAAGGAGTGACAAGACAAGCATCACGTCAGCACACTCTGAGAAAGTGACAGTTGCACTCCACTCCCGTACCTGGCCAGCAGTCTCTCCGAGTACAAGCTGATCCACGGGGAAGCAGGCCAGGGGAAGGAGGGTACTGCCCAGGGTGTGCGCCAGGCAACACGTGGCAGGCAGTGTGTGCAGACCAGATCGCCGCCAGGGCCAAGTCCAGCCCTCCGCGTGCAGCCCAGGGCCCCCAACCTCCCTCCTCTCCTCTCCACCTGGAGACCCTGCCTGCTTCTGCTTCCAACATGCCCCCCGCCCTGCCTCCCCCACCCGTTCCTCCTTCAGGTTCAGGTTAGGTATTACTCCCTCACCCTGCGTCCAGCCCAGGTTATGTCACCCATGACAAACTGTCTCAGCACCTAACACTGGGTTAAGACCACAGATCTGATGGCGACTGTCACCACATGGTGCACCTGTGCTGTCCTGCTTCCTCTGCTACCCTACAAGATCCCGATGTCAGGAACTAACCTATATAGTGCTATAGGAACTAGCCTACATAGGGCTATAGGAACTAGCCTACATAGGGCTATAGGAACTAGCCTTATATCGGCACCGCCCTAAATATCATGGTCAGTAATGCTGGCTGAAAAAGTCACAGGTACTCCAAAAGGTACTTGGGGCCCTGGTCACTGACAACACCTTCTTGGAGCCCCCGACAGCCCTGATCCAGAGCCAGTGTGGCTGCTTGCTTACAGGTCCACGGGACTCCCCTAAAACACTTGTCCACACATGCCGTAACGTCCGGCTAAGTTATACCCAGAACACAGCCCAGGAAACACCACACAGAAAGTCTGACAAACGTTAGTACACTACACCACAGACCCTACATGCCTGAACATTATCTGACATGCCCAATCACCCATGGCAGTGTAAACTACACATCGTCACAGTGCCGGGTGACCATTTTGCTCAGTGACAGGAAGACCTAACTGGTACTGTCTGCTCAGCTTGTGCTCGACATCACAGGAATTCAAACTCAGTCCCACAGCCCAGTCAGGTTCTAGATGAGGGTGGGTTCCCAGGAGGTGGAGGACACCTCCCAGATCACACGGGGAGGAAGGGGCCATCTGCCTGGCCGCTGTGCCACCGCTCTCTAGAAGGGGACAAAGATGGGAGCCTGTGGGATCCCCTGGATCTAGTCTCGGTCAGCCAGTTGGGTGGAAGAGAGAAAGTGCTGACGCTATCCAGCTGCTGTAGTTCACGATGCTGGACTAAAGGTGGAGCCGGAACCACTAGCACGAAGCGGCCAAGTCTCCACACTCCGGTGTGACCAGACGAGTCTGGTGAGCCTCAGAAAAACTATCTGTGCACAATGGGGCTTCTAACAAAACATGGGGTGCATTTTAAACTCAGAAAAATCGTTTTATGCAAAGAATTCTCCTCTCATCAGGAAAAACACCACCAAGACTTGTCAATATGCAGTTTGAAGGGTGAGGAAAAGCCCTTGTAACCATGATACTTCAACCATGTTCAGGAATGGACTTCCCAACTAAAGGGACACAGCAGTATCATGTCACCTACGGCTCATTGTGAACCGCGGTTGATAACATCGTGAACCACTTCACTACCGTGACAATCTGCCCCAGCCCAGTCTCAGCGAGCGAGCAGGCCACTCAGGCCAGGAGCCGGTCCTGAGTCAGTCTACACCAGCTCTCCTGCACAGTGACGCCACAGAAGTGTGTGTGAGAGGCAACACTCAGAAGGAGAAACTGGAAGATGGTAGGGATCTTTCAAGTCCTTGGCTGCTATCCTCTCATTTGCAAATGAAGAAACTGAGGCTCTGAACAGTGGCCACTAACTGGGGACACAGGTGGGCCCAAAAGCTGATCATTATTGCCCTGGCTCTGTGTGAGATAGAGGGAACTGCCTCCTTATATGGGATGGACTAGGATGTGGGGCCTCCTCCATCAGGGGATCCTCCTCCACCTGGCGGACTCACCCGGGGCCCCCCTTCCATCCAGCGGGCCCACGCGGGGCGCAGGGGATCCTCCTCCACCTGGGGGCCCACTCGGGGCGCAGGAGACCCCCCCTTCCATCCAGGGGGCCACCCGGAGCGCAGGGGATCCTCCTCCACCTGGGGGCCCACTCGGGGCACAGGAGACCCCCCCTTCCATCCAGGGGGGCCCACCCGGGGCGCAGGGGATCCTCCTCCACCTGGCGGACTCACCCGGGGCGCAGGGGATCCTCCTCCACCTGGGGGCCCACTCCGGGTGCAGGAGACCCCCCCTTCCATCCAGGGGGCCCACCCGGGGCGCAGGGGATCCTCCGCCACCTGGAGGACTCACCCGGGGCCCATGGGATCCGTCTCCACCTGGGGGCCCACCCGGGGCGCAGGGGACCTCTTCCATCGGGGGTCTTTAGGGTGTGCGCTCCTCCACCTGGGGGCCCACTCGGGGCGCAGGAGACCCCCCCTTCCATCCAGGGGGGCCCACCCGGGGCGCAGGGGATCCTCCTCCACCTGGCGGACTCACCCGGGGCGCAGGGGATCCTCCTCCACCTGGGGGCCCACTCGGGGCGCAGGAGACCCCCCCTTCCATCCAGGGGGCCCACCCGGGGCGCAGG